>PVJN01006739.1:0-73428 GCA_004026805.1 Lasiurus borealis | reverse complement strand
ACCCCCATTTTTTCTTTATGGAAGTACACCATTCAATAACAATAACCTGTTTTAGTAAAGGAAACTGGGATTTAGGCAATGCATGATGACATCGAAAGCGAAAAGGACCTTGCCGAGACTGGTTTGGCTCAGTGGATAGAGCGTCAGCCTGAGGACTAAAGGGTCCCAGGTTCGATTCCAGTCGGGGGCATATACCTTGCTTGCGGGCACATCTCCAGTGTGGGGCGTGCAGGAGGCGGCTGATCGATGTCTCTCTCTCATCGATGTTTCTGACTTTCTGTCCCTCTCTCTTCCTCTCTGTAAAAAATCAATAAAATATATTTTTTAAAAAAAGAAAAGAAAGCGAAAAGGACCTTGATGCTGGTTTTCTCTTGGTTCCTTTGTTTTTCCCACACAGGGTGGCTTCAGTGGTGCCTCCAAAACACAGATGCTGTAGCCAGCCAGTTAAATCCTTAGAAACACCGCTTCTGTTCTATTCAGGTTTCTCTAAACCGGCACCCTGTTTGTGGCGGTAAATTGTTTTTAAATGATTGGTTCTCTGAAACCAACAAGGCATGCATCCTGCTCTTGAAGACTGCTCTTATTTTCCACTCCATCTGCCTCACTGTGGACGGTGGCGGCCGCAGTGGAGGTTAAGGCGGCTGGGCAGCTGGGCCCATTTCAGAGCTCTCCTTTAAAGATCTGGACGGACCGAAGAGGTTCGTTTCAAAGGCCTTGCTGCGCTGCAAAGCCAATAACCAGTCAGGCAGCACCGAAAATAGGAACAGGGTTATCGGCCCCCAGACAGCTCATCAGAGCACTGGTATTAGTAAACTGGAAATCACACACCTGAAGAAAGCAGGCCAGTAAGCGCTGCTGTAAAAGCGATTTAAAGCCCCAGGGGCGGCTTCAATGCTTCCCCTCCTTATTCACATGCGCTGCTATGTAACAGAAATAAAGAAAGCAAAATGGTTAGAAGTCGTTTGGGGACAAAATTACAAATCTCTCAAAATATGTGAGAGAAGGGTGTGAATAAACATGCCACTGTTTATGGCGTGTTGACATGCCACAGATTCGGTAGACTTTCATTTAGGTCCAAGCGACAAAATGGTAAATGAAGTATCTATGCATCTTTCCTTCCCCCCTCACCTTACTGGCTACCCACAAATATGGTAAAGGTGCCAACAGATCACAAAATTGCATCAGAAAGTATAAATGAAGGTGAAAGCAAATGAGATTTCATTTCATATTTAAAATAACCGTGTTTGGCACTTAAGAGAATCCTACCTTAAAAGACGGTGGCTGCTAAAAGAAGAAAAGCAAGCTCTCTTATCTTGTGGAGGGGTCAGATGGAGAACTTCTTCTAGTCCTCAAAACATTCAGTGTGCTCATTGTACAGCATTTTCTCATACGTCAAATGTCATGTGTGGATTTGACTAAATTAAAATGTTAACATCATGTAAGAATTTTGTAGAACCCTGTGGGATTTCTCTTTGATTGCTGTCATAAACATTTCATATAGCCCGAAGATTCTAACAACAAGTGAATAGAAAACGATATTTCTTACCCAGGAAAAGTGCACTTGATCTGAAAAAATGATGTCAGGTTACAGATCACCAGATGTCACCAAGGCTGTCCTCGAGTAGAGCCTGCTCTTCATCCCTAAAACAATGAAATACTATATAGATTAATATAGAAACGTAGTCATATTTTTTCCTTTCATAGCAAATGTCAGTTTTGTTAGGTGCACGTCTCCCTGTTATGCCAAACTCAGCCAATCACCATTTACAACACACATACAGAGAGAGAGAGAGAGAGAGAGAGAGAGAGAGAGAGAGAGAGAGAGAGAGATGCAATCAGTAACCCCTTGGTTGAGGTTCTGAGACTGGACTGCAATTCAACCTGTCCTCACCACCATCTTTGCCACTCCATGTTTTATCTAAAACGATGAATAAATCCTGCTTGCTTAAATGGGTATTGGAATAAGCATCTTGAAATGATCAACAGTGAACCTAAATTCTAGCAATTCCAAATCTGGCAACGTCCATAGCCTGGGCCTGAGTCTTGAACATGACTTAACACCTGCCTGCCTCGGAGTCATCACTTGCTCCCGGAGACTCGGTGGTGTTGTCTGTAAAAACGAGAGAACTGGATCAACAGTGTGTGTCACTGGGTCATCTACGCAAAGCGCCCCACACCAGGGCCAGCAGGTGTCCTCGCTGCTCACTCGGTCACACCTGATGAACCCTTGATGCTTTGGGAGCCAGATCCTCTCCTGTTTGCCAATTGCACCCAGTCTTCTTTTACCATTAAAGAAATTGTAAAATTTTTTCAGAGAGGAAGTGATTTTGCCATGTCTTTTCCAGGTCGATTCTGCCGCCTGATCCCATGTGGATTGGAAGGTGTATTCGTTCCTGGAGCTGCTGTAACGAAGCACCACAAAAAGTGGCTGGGACCACAGGACCTCACGGTCACCGTTCCGGAGGCGAGGAGTCCAGGGTCAGAGGTGGGCAGGGCGGTTTCCCTCCGAGGCGATGAAGGGCAATCTGTCACATGCCTCTGCCCGCTTCAGGGGCTTTGCTGGCAATCATGGGTGTCCCTGGGTCTGCAAACCAGCACCCCAACCTCTGCCTTTATCATCACATGGCGTTCTCTCTGTGTCCCAATGTCCTTTTTATAAGGACACTAGTAACATTGGATTGAGGCTCACCCTGCTCCAGATGTAAGTAATTACACCAGCAAGGACCCTTTTTCCAAACAAGGTCACTGTCTGAGGTGGGGGCAGGACTTCACATACACTGGCGGGGAGAAGGGCACAGTTCATTCTCTCATTTCTGTGAGCTTTCTGGACCATAGACTCCAGAGGAAATGGGCAGGACCTAATTATAACTCTGGTCTTAGCCTTTTCACTAGCAACCAATTTGTGCTGCAGCCTGAATATGCAGCACTATGGACACTCAGAGAAAGGATCAGACCTTCCTCTAGAACAGACCTTTCGTCTGAGTTTGTAAAAGTAGAAACATCACAATGGATGTCTTACATGAATCGTTCACTGTCTTCTGCTGCAATTAATAGCTCAGCTAACAATCACTTCACTGGCAAGAAGAGGATTCAGAAACCCTGCATGGGAAATAAGACACGTGGTGCCCAAAACCCCAGGGTGGGTGTCAGCTGAAAATGTGAACATGGCCAAAACCGGTTTGGCTCAGTGGATAGAGCATCTGCCTGCAGACTGAAGGGTCCCAGGTTCAATTCTGGTCAAGGGCATATACCTTGGTTGCGGGCACCTCCCCAGTAGGGGGTGTGCAGAAGGCAGCTGATTGATGTCTCTTCTCATCTATGTTTCTAACTCTCTATCCCTCTCCCTTCTTCTCTGTAAAAAATCAATAAAGTATATATTTTTTAAAAAATGCGAACATGCTCAAAACAATGGGGGCTAAGCTCGGCTGGCATGGTTCAGTGGCTGAGCCTCGACCTATGAACCAGGAGTCACAGTTCGATTCCGGATCAGGGCACATGTCCAGGTTGTAGGCTCCATTCCCAGTGTAGAGCGTGTGGGAGGCAGCTGAACAATGATTCTCTCTCATCATTGATGTTTCTTTGTCTCTCTCCTTCTCTGAAAGCAATTAACAAACAAACAAAAAGTATCCATGGGCCCACAAAATTAATTTTAAATAAAATGAAAAAAGGAGGGAGCCAGACTCATAGGCCTGCAAGTGCTTTTGTTATGGAAAAAACATTTTCATTGTGGTTTTCTGTTTCTATTGTTTGAAGAAGTGACCCACACGCAGAGATTTTGTTTTTGTTTTTAATGGAAAAACACAGGATGCACAAAAGGTTTGCAGTAAAAATAAAGGAGGCCTCCCTCTGTGCCTCCCAGATACCACCCCCCACCACACACACACACACACACACACACACACACACACACACACACACACACACCTGGAGGCAGCTGATGCTGCAGGGCCTTTAGGCCACATAATTAAAAACATGAATGCAAGGAAGCTCACCCCAAAGAATGCTGCGGACTGGCCTGCGCCTGGCTTTTTTTTTTTTTTCTCTTTATCTTGTGTCTTGACAATCCTGCCCTGTTTCATTTATTGTATTGTTGCATTTCAGAATCAGGATTCCTCTTTGGTAGGAATTTTAGCTTCAAAAGCAATGTAGTGTTTCAATAATACCAAAATGTGCCCTTCCCTGTCCCCACCTCTGCTGACGACCCAGAAGGTAAGTTCCTGCGTAAAACACAATATCTGGTAGAAAAATGGACATGCCCGCGGCTTTCAATGGTCCAATGTTTTAGAGAAGTTGGTGACTTACAATTAAAAAAGAAAAAAACTAACTAAAAATCAGGTTTAGGAATCCTGTTTCCTTACCCAGCCTCCCTTACTAGTGCCTAAGCTAATAAAATTTACAAGTGAAAAAAAAAATCACTAATTCTGCAGCACTATGGTTGATAACTATAGTGACTCCATCCTAGGACTGGAATATAATTTACTTGAAACTTTCCTCTTTTTGAAGATTGAGGTGGTTTGTAGGTAAGCATTCAAAACAACTCTGAAAGGCACACAGTGTGATTGTGTGCACACATTGTCAAATTGCCCCCTGGAAATAATTTGGACATTTGTTCTTAACATTTGGGGACCTGGGCCCCTTTGAAAATCTGGGAGAACTTTCATTCTCTCCTCAGGAAACAAGGCAAATGCACACACAAGGGACCCCAGGTTGAGAACCTGTACCAACTTCTGCTCCTATCAACAATGTCAATGCCTCTTTTGCTCACACCTTCACTTTATTTTCAAGCTTCTTTACTGATTTCACAGATGAAAACAATACCACCCTTATCTTAATTTACATTTTTCCATTGGTTATGAAATGTGGATTTTTTGGGTGTTAATCCTCGCCGGAGAATTTTTTTTTTCCCAATGCTTTTCAGAAAGAGTGGAAGAAATGGGGAGAGGGATGTGAGAGAGACCTTCAACTGGTTGCCTCTTGCACATGACCTTGACAAGGAATTGAACACAAAAATTCTTCAGTGCATGGGCTGAAGCTCTAACCACTGACCTACACGGGCCAGGGCTGAACACTTTTTAAAAGTTGATTGGGGGAGGAACCAAGATGGTGACATAGGTGAACACCTAAACTGCTGCCTCACACAACAATTTCAAAACTACAACTAAAAGACAGAACGGACATCATCCAGAACCACAGGAAAGCTGGCTGAGTGGAAATTCTTTCTACAACTAGAAGGATTGAGAGGGGCACATGGAGACTCAGAGGAGCTGCAAAAAGCTGAGGTACAGAGACACATGCGTGGAGAGGACGGACGGCTAAGTGCCTGGCTGGCTTCCTCTAGCAGGAGAGAGATGGAAACTCCCGACGGCACTGAACTCCACTTCCAACTGCAGTGAACCCCAGTTTCAGGAGAGACCCTGGGGACCCAGACTCATATGGATCCCTGGAGCGTATGGAAACTCAGGGAATGCACGAAAGGTAGAGATCTGGAGGCATATGCACAAGTATGCACAGAGAGGACTGCAGTGATTACCAAAGGACATTGAGACCCAGGGGCCTCATAGGGCAGGGCTGATGGAAAGCCAAGGCTATCTGCTCAGCCCTGAGACTCCATCTTATCCAAGCTGAGCACAGAGTCTTTTGTAATTTTGCAAATCTTGTCTCATAAGGTTGACTCCAGCACAGAAGTCCTCCCTGCATAGACACAGTTGATCCTCATAGCCAACTGGCCTGGAGGTCAATTTCTCCCAGTGATACCAAAAACAATCAAGACTTAACTACAACAAAGCTGTGCACACAGTCCACAAATGGGTGCACCAAGATTGTCCACCTCAGATAACTGGGGAGGCTGAGCAACTGGGCGTTATAGGACACCTAACACACAAAGCTACTCTACCAACTCAGGGAAGCAGTGAAAATATGGAGACAAATAACCAAATCACAAATGAAATAAATGGAGGAAAACGAATGACTGGATATAGAGTTCAAAACCATGGTTATAAGGTTTCTGTAAGAATTTCCTAGAAAAGCTAGATAATTTTAGTGAGACCCTTGAGGATATGAAAAAGGACCAACTAGAAATTAAACACACACTGACTGAAATAAAAAATATTATACAGGGACCTAACAGTAGACTAGAGGAATGTAAGAATCAAGTCAAAGATTTGAAATACAAAGAAGCAGAAAACACTCAATTGAAAAAGCAAAAAGAAAAAAAATCCATAAATTTGAAGGCAGTGTAAGGAGCCTCTGGGACAACTTCAAGCATACCAACATCAGAATTATGGGGGTGCCAGAAGAAGAGAGAGAGCAAGATACTGAAAACCTATTTGAAGAAATAATAACAGAAAAATTCCCCTACCCAGTGAAAGAAATAGACTTACAAATTCAGGAAGCACACAGAACCCAAAACCAAAGGAATCCAAAGAAGACCACACCAAGACACATCATAATTAAAATGCCAAGAGCAAAAGACAAAGAGAGAATATTAAAAGCAGCAAGAGAAAAACAGTTAGTTACTTATAAAGGAGCACCCATAAGATTGTTAGTGGATTTCTCAACAAAAACTATGCAAACCAAATGGAGTGGTAAGAAATATTCCAAGTGATGAATAGCAAGAACCTTCAACCAAGATTACCCAGAAAGCTATCATTCAGAATTGAAGGGCAGATAAAGAGCTTCACAGATAAGAAAAGCTAAAGGAATTCATCAACATCAAATCAGTATTATATGAAATGCTGAAAGGTACTCTTTAAGAAGAGGAAGAAGAAGAAAAAGGTAAAGATAAAAATTATGAACTATAAATACATATCTATCAACAAGTGAATCTAAAAATCAAGTGAATTAAAAATCTGATGAACAGAATAAGCTGGTGAATATAATAGAATCAGAGGCATATAAAGGGAGTGGACTGACAATTCTCAGGGGGAAAGGAGTGAGCGGGGTGGAAGAAGAGACTGGACAAAAATCATACACCTATGGATGAGGACAATGTGGATGGAGGTAAGGACCGAAGATTGGATGGGAATTGGGTGGAGGGGAGTTATGGGGGGGAGAGGAACAATTGTAATAATCTAGACAATAAAGATTTATTAAATTAAAAATAAATTTACCAAAGTAACAATTAAAAAAAGAAAAAGAAAAAAAAAGTTGGTCATATTTGTTTTTTTGGTACATTCATTATTTAAATATTTTATATTCTGATTTCAAACATTAAATTATAAATTTTAACTCAACACTATAAAAAGCAGATATTAAACTGGAAATATCAATCCCTAGCTATTCCCTGGACTGAAAGAATGAGTCTTATTACGAATATCAAGTTCCAGTACTGCATGTCTCTTCTTTTCCACTAGAGGGCAATATTAACTCATCTATCACGAGCTTCTAAAGCAGGTAGGCAGTTCAATTTATGTTCCCTAGAAAGAATTTTTCTGAAAAACACCTATAAAGAGAATTACAAATATTTCATTATGTATCTAACACCTTGCTATATAAAAATGACTCTAATTTTTTCCTATTTTATTTCTTTCAACACAAGGGAGTATACAAATGGAATTTCAATAATTAGATGAAAACTACGACTTTATTAGCATTCCTTACTGCATAGACTTACTGAAATTACTATTACTTATAGAATGGTGTTCACAGGATTATTTATAAGCTGAAACTTCGTAAACCATTGATGGACACTGAGGAAAGACAGTTGACTCCTGGAAAGCATCTTAAAAGACAACCAGATTAATTCTTGACTCTGAATACGTATTTCATTCCCTCTGCTGATCATGTCCTAGAAGAGAAAGCATGTTGGGGGCGGGGGGTCATTCAATAAATATTTACTGATCACCCACATGTGCAAGGCATTCTTCTGGGGCCTGCAAACAGTCATGAAGAAAACAGGAACCCCTCACCTCCAGGAGCTTACACACTAGAGGGGAGGAGCAGAGAGGATATTGGGGCATGCAGTTCATATATACACACTAGAGTGTTGAGAGGAAAATGAAGGTGGGAGGCAGAGAGGGCATTGGGGGAAAGGAGGTGGCCAGTGTAGGCTTCATGCAAGGCCAATCTGAGCAGAGAGCTTAGGAGTTCTGAAAACAGATCATGCCACACAGGGAGGGAACATCAAGTGCAAGGGTCCTGGGGCAGGAATGGATCTGCCTCATGAGAAGCAGCAAGGAAGCCAGTGGGTATAGAGAGAAGTGAGGAGGTCGGGGTGGGGAGCCCCAAACAGCCAGCAGGAGGACTTGGGCTTTTAGTCTGAGATGCAGAAAAGCTGGAGTTTTAAGCATAGGCAAGGTATGATCTACATGCATAAAAAGAATCACTCTATTATTTCTAGAAAGGACTGTAGAGGCACCAGG
Source organism: Lasiurus borealis (assembly GCA_004026805.1). Lineage (NCBI taxonomy): Eukaryota > Metazoa > Chordata > Mammalia > Chiroptera > Vespertilionidae > Lasiurus > Lasiurus borealis. Next base: position 65,068 of record PVJN01006739.1, on the reverse strand, counting down.
GTAGAAAAAGGAAGACTAATTAGGAAGCCAATGAAGTAAATGAGGTGAGTAAGGATTGACCAGGTGAACATAATTTGACATGCCCATGAGCTAATTGAGTAGGTAGATGTGTACGGGAGATTGGCATTCAAGGAAGAGGTCTGAGCTGGAAACATGAATTTGGGAGACCTCAGAGAAGGATTGAGATCATAAAGAGAAGGAGGGCAGAGAGAAAAGAAAAGAGGTCTGAAAACCAACCCCCTGGGACATCTGTCTAGAAGTCAGGGCCATGAGGAGACGCCAGCAAAGGAGGCTGAGAAAGAGTGTCTAGCGAGGTAAGAGGAAACCCAGCAATAAGGTGTTGGAAACAACTATTTACAGGAGCAGAACGCGGTCCATTGTCAGACGCTGAGGGCCAGAACTGACGGTTGGGGTCAGCGGGGCAGGTCACGATGGCCTGGATGAGAACAGTGCTCCTGGGGTACTGGGGCTAGAAGCCTGGCCAGAGAGGATGGCAGAGACAAGGTGTGAAATAGGAGCCAGGAGGCATAACCATCCTCTTAAGGAATGTTGACAGAAAGGGGACCCAGAAATGAAGCAAGAGCTGCAGAATGATGTGAGGTCAAGAGATAATTTTCAAAAGATGGGAGGGATGACAGCACACGTGTGTGTTCTCAGGGGTAGCCAGGGGACCTGGAGGCTGCGCAAAGGGATGAGACTTTCCAAAGCCAGGCCCTTAAGCAGCCAAAGGGGGTGGGATCTACGTGGCCCAGATGCCAGGAGGTGGGAGCACAAAATAAGCCAAAGGAAAACCGGGTAGGCAAAAATAAAAAGGACCCCAAGTCAATTTTATAGAAAAGATTCCTTTATTAACTTTTGGTCAAGAATATATACTTTCAAAAAACAACTCCAAGACCAAGTGGACTCCTGCAACAGAGAGGAACTGACAGGTCTGCTCCAACCACGAAAACAAGAGGAGAAACAGTCTAGAGATGAAAGATGCTGACAACGCCTTGCCATGCTAGCAGTCAGCAGCTGTGCATCGCTACAGGATGCCTAGGACCAAACCAGAGAGGGTCGGAACTGCATTGCCACCATTTGTCCACCATCCAGATACCATTGCTGACGTGTGCACATAAGGAACTGTTTCACATTGAAACTGGGACTCAGCACTGCTGGACATTGAAATTGGGACTCAAACATTTTTCATTCTTATAAGTTTATTTCTAGCCTGCATAGGCAAGATGTTTTTAAAGAAAAGAATCAGGGGGCGGGGCAGAGGGGGGACAAATACAGAGGCAAAGAAGCAATGAACAGACTGTCATACTACAGTGGGAAGGCAGAGGAGGTTGCAGGGGAAGGGGGTTGCCTGTAAGAGATATGTATGCATGTATGTAAGCATAGCCAATGAATACAAGACATTGCAGGGGGGTGGGGGAGACAAGTGAGGGCATATACTGGGGGGTGGGGAAGGCCGGGGGGAGATCAACAGAGAAAAAAAAAGGAGACATATATACTACTATTTGTAATACTTATACAATAAAAATATATTATAAAAAAAAAGAAAGAAAGAAAATAAGTCACTATTCTTCATGGCTGTTTATTCTGAATTTTATTGGGGCGTGTGCCTTGCACGAGCTTTTTCTATGTTCAAGCGAGCACTGTGTCTAACTGGAAAGAGACACTAGATAGCAGCCGGATTCCGCAGCTCGGACGTTGGAAGAACAGCACATTCCAGGGCCACCTGGGCCTGCCTTCCCGCGGGCCGGAACCCCGAGTTGATGGCGGCGGCTGCAGAAGACAATGCACAGAAACCCCTCTGCCTGCTTATGCTCTATAGTCTCTGCTATGCCTTGTGGGGCCCTATTCCACTAAGAAAGAAAAACACAAATAGAATCCAATTGGTCAACTCCATTAAATACAGAGAGTCTTTTGGGTGACTTGGGCTTCCTGGGAGAAGGCTGGGCATTGTAAGCTTTCTTTTCCCCTGCTCTTCTTCAAGGTGGCAGCTCAGTGTGTGGTGTCGGGGCTGACATACACCTGCTCTGCCTTCCGACTCCTCTTCCTAGTCGCTGGATCCCTCGCCTGGCATCCGCTGTCAGGTCTGGGCCCGAGGAACTGTCAGGCCTGAAGAGGTCTGATCTTCCACTTCCATTCGGTCTCCAGCCAAGGTAGGCCACCCTACCCTCCTCGCTTAGAGTGTCACTTCGTCCTAACCACATTAATAGCTCCCCGCCACCCATCCCCATTAAGTCCACCCATCCATGCCTTTATCCTTCTAGATAGTATGCTATGCCACTCATGGAAACTTATAGAAAAGGGATAGTCTGAGGACTCAGGACCTCACTCCACCTGCTTTTGCCCACACCTGCAGTTGCCCATGATGCTCAGAAGCTAAAAAGGGCTAATTCCAATGTAACCCTGATATTTGGAGGCTAGTGATCTGAATCCATGCCAGCAAGCTCCGTGTACCTTCCTGATAACCTAGAATTAAGTCACTACCTCCTTCCCAGATACTGGTCTTGCAGAACCTGTTACTGTGAACAGTGCACTGCCCCGAGGGAGGGTTATTAATGCTGGTGCCAGGCCAGACCATCAGATATGGTCCGATGACCCCTAACATCTGTTTGTGCCAAAATTATATATCTCTGTGGTCTTTGTCCCGCAAATACGGATTATGCTTAAGATCAGAAGCATAATCCATATTTGTGGGACAAAGACCACAGGGAGGGAGATATAAAGGAAAGCCCCATGCATGTTACTTCACTCAGATATGGAAGGCTGTTCCCTGAATCCACCGGTGTATTAAACAGTGTCCCTCCTCTTCTTTGAAGCATCGCTTGGTTGTTGTTGTTTTTTGTGGGCTTTTTTTTTTTTTTTGGTCTTTTGAAACAATGTCATGAAAAGAATCATTTCATGAGATGTCCCTTCTTTCACCTCTGCTTTCACCTCTGCCCTCACCCCACCTGAAATATCTCCACATTTGGCCTAGACAGAGTCACTCAGACACCTGTCTCACCAGGTGCTCTCTCTGCCTCTGTTATCTCCTTCTTCCTAGAAAGAGGAGCTCTCCCCTTTCTCCTCTTTCTGACCAGGATGTACCTGGCAGAATATGGGTGATGCACTTAGTCCAGAGTGTGCCCAGATGGGGCCCACCCTCCCCTTCCCTGCAGCTTTTGTCAGCATGGTTCAAACATGAAGGTCAGAGGCTGGAGGAGGGAAAAATGGTCATAGAACAAAACAAAAATATATCTGTCAATATCTCCCCAAATGTGATTCCTTTGCATCTGTGTTCTCAGGATCAGCATTTCTGAACACCTTTCAAGAGTTTCTTCACAGGTTTCTAGCTTCCTAATTGGCCAGTAAGCCAGCAGCATTCCAGAGAGATTTTTTTTGTTGTTCTTTATCTCATTTAAAAACAACACAAACCCACCCCACCCGTTCTCCCAGCTTTGATGTCGGACCAAAGCAACCAGCAGTGAGAGCTGCAGGAAAGCCATGTGTGAAGATAAACACAGGATGTGATTTAGAGAGAAAATGGCTCATGGGATTGGGGACAAATAAAAGTGTGCTGGGGAAATTAAAGGCCAGCATTATTAATGAAATGGACTTGTTTTGCATGGCAGTGAACACACATCCCTGATTACTTTAATGACCTTCAACATCTATCTCATCGGGATGACACACCTACCAGCTTCAAAAGGTGAGCACTGGCCTATGAAACTTAATGCAAGTCCACTTCTGTCTGGCTTCTTTTGAAAATTCACCTCCCCTGTGGTTGCCTCGTTGAATAAAGCTATCGTATGACTCAATTTCATATGGGTTTCTTTAGAAATTCAGTCCAAATACTGATGTAGTTTTGGCACAGACAGCCATTGGCAAGGTCATGGGGAATGAAGGAAAAGACTTTCTCATTGTCATTTCCAACTAGCACACGTCTTTTGGAATATGGATTAGATCTCAGGAAAAGTTGAAGATCATTTCTAGAGCTTTGTTATTAAAATCGCCAGTATGTTCATGTGCTGCTTAATGATGGGATACATACTGAGAAATGTGTCGTTGGGCAATGTCATCATCATGCAAACATTATCATAGAGTGCACTTACACACACTTAGACAGCCTGGCCAACTACTGTCCTTGTACATGCTGTATTTTTACAATATAGCATCACCACAAGGACAGGAGTAATCTATACTGATTAAAGTCTAGGTGGCTCTCGCGCATGATATCATTACAAGATGGCCGCCACAAGATGGTTGTGCACAGTGGAGGCAGGGCCCCAGCGGTGAGGCCTGAGGGAGGTCCTGCAGCTCTGCCTGACACAGAGAAGGCCGGTCCCCGCATCTCCGCTGCCTCGTGCAGAGGAGGCGGGTCATGGCCGGGGACGGCAGTTGTGGATGATCGGGCCAGCAGGGGAGGAGTTAGGCATCAGGCCAGCAGGGAATGGTTAGGGAGTGATCAGGCTGGCAGGCAGAAGCAGTCAGGCTGGCAGGCAGGCAGATGAGAAGTTAGGAGCCAGCGGTCCAGGCTTGTGAGAGGGATGTCTGTCTGCCTGTTTAGGCCTGAGGGGTCCCAGACTGGAGAGGGTGCAGGCCTCCCTCCCACCCCCATGCATGAATTATGTGCACCAGGCCACTAGTCTATATAATAAAGGCCCATTGACTGTTATGGCAGAACAATCAGAATGACTTGGTCACTATAATGCACACTGACCACCAGGGGGCAGCTCCTGCGTTGAGCGTCTGCCCCCTGGTGGTCAGTGCGCTCCACAGTGGGAGCACGGCTCAGCCAGAAGCCAGGCTCATGTGTGGTGAGTGCAGCAGCAGTGGCAGGAGCCTCTCCTGTCTCTGTGGCAGCGCTAAGGAGCTGTGAACCAAGCGGTAAGGAGCAAGCAGGCAGGCGGTTAGAAGCAAGCAGGCAAGTGGTTAGGAGCAAGCAGGCAGGTGGTTAGGAGCAAGCAGGCAGGCAGCAAGGAGCAGGCGAGCCATTAGGAGCAAGCAGGAGGGTGGTTAGGAGTGAGGGGTCCCAGAGTGCAAGAGGGTGCAGGCCTGGCTGAAGGAACCCTCCTCCCCTTACCCTGCACAAATTTCATGCATCAAGGCTCTAGTTGTAATATAAGCCCTGAAATCTGTCTTTTCTCTTTGTAATGCAAGCGTCTGACGTAATCTTTGGTTGTCAAGGTGTACACTACTTACAGGTACAGGGCAGAAGGAGCAGGCTGCCTCCCCCACTAGTTCCTTTGTCTCAGAGATCCTGGTTGATGGAGATATTCCATCATCTGGGCTCCTAGTTGTTTATTCTTCCTGTGCATTAAATTCACACAGTCATGTTTTTAAACTAACCAATGAAAAGTGAACCCTCTAAACCCTCTAGGAAAAGAGGGAACATACAAATTTAAATGCAATTTGGAATAGAGTCACTTTAAGTGGCTACTGAATTATTAATGCTATGAAAGCTGGGTCATGAGAAAACGACTTTTTTTTTTTTTTTTTTTGGTCGTGACTAGCCTAGGAACTCAAACTTTAAACTTTCCAGTCCTGCGGCGATGCCTAGACATGCTTTAAACTGCAAGTGACCCTCTGATTACCCACGGACTGACTCAAGATGCGACCAGACTCCTGACACTCATCCTCCGCCCTGGTCTCCATCTGGCATCTGGCTGGTAATCGTCCTGAGCCAATCCTAGGACTAAGAATTCAGGACTGATTATACTTAAGGATGTGACTTTTACAACAAAACTCTTAACTTTTCTTCCTTGGAAACACATCTGGGTTTTTGCCTTGCTGTGTTTCCAGTTTGCAAACTCTAAGACTCTTGAATAAATATTGGTCATTTATTTCTAGCCAAAGCCTCCTGGCTCTTTCTGAGTACATTCAACGCTCTAGGCAATCTCTCTCTCTCTCTCTCTCTCTCTCTCTCTCTCTCTCTCTCTCTCTCTCTCTCTCTCTCTCTCATTCATCTTGCAGTTGTAATAAGAATCACCCGAGCACCAGAGTAGGTGAGCTGTAACAGGGATTTAGAAAGGAGCGCTGTCTGTAGGGAGCGCACACGGGACCCAGGTGAGTTCCCCAAGCATTTCTAGCTGAGAGCCTTGCTATGAAGAGACGGAGAGGACCCGAAACAGTAATGTGTGGCCCTCTGACATTACGACAGCAATGATGTCATTAGGCAATAGGAAATGTTCAGCTTTACTTAACCTTATGGAACCACCCTTGTAAAAGTTGACCAAAACATTGTTATGTGGCACGTGACTGTAGATGCCAGGTGAAGATATTTACTTAGCGACTATTAGGGGCATTATTTTTTAAAGTGATCCCTAAGCAAGATACATTTTATTTAATTAAATTGATCAAATTCCATAATGTATTGTTTTTAGCAGATCTTCAATATTTACATAATAATTTCACTGTCTTTTTTTCTTTTAAAGGTGTTTTTGTTATTGTTTCAAGCTTATCAATAACATTTGTTATTTCCCAATATCGGGACTTCTTAAAATCTTTTTATTGATTGATTAATTTTAGAGAGAGGGAGAGAGAGAGAGAGAGAGAGAGAATCAGTTTGTTTTCCACTTATTTATGTATTCATTGGTCGATTCCTCTATGTGCACTGACAGGGGATGGAACCTGCAACCTTGGCTTATGGGATGATGCTCTAACCAACTGAGCTACCTGGCCACTGTCTTTCATGTCTGACATAGATCCACAATCAAAAAGAGTAAGTCTTTGCTTTGTTATTACTATAGTTTTAAGGGGGGGAGGGAGAAAAAGTTATGAAAGTGATGAGATATATTGAAAAATATAGCTATGAAGGAATTCTTAGGAGTAATAAACTAAGAATATTAGGTCTATGTAAGCTCCTTAGTTAAACTTCCCAGAAATTTAATGTAATTGTTAACAGGGTATAAAATGTCACTGAAAAATCCACAGATCTGTATGAGCCATATCTATTCAGTCCCTTTTCATAAAATCTCAAACCTACTTTTCTATAACAAAGAAACATGAATACTTTTCTATAAACTCCCACCGCTCTTTGTTGATATGCATATTAATACATTTACCATATTGGGGAGGATGCAATATTTACCATAACAAACTTGTGCGTATGCTTATGTACTCAACCACCACCACCCCAAATACCAGGTTATAAACTTGCAAGGATTGTATCTTAATATTTTTTAATCTTCCATAACTCCTATCCAAAGAATAAAAGCAGTAAGTGCTTAGTGAATGTTGTTCCAATTGAACTAAAGTTTGCTTTAATGGCTTAACATTTTAGCTCAAGAGAGAATTTCTAAATAAGATATCTAAAAGACTCCATAATGTTATATATAGTACACTGCATGGTGGACAGACTAACTTTTTTTTCCTCATTAGTTCTGCTGTTATACCTAGGTTCAGCAGAAATGTTGCTGAGAAGTCAATATGGTCTATTTCCGGAGTTTTAGATTGCCTGTTCTAAACCCAAAGCTATGTTGACAAAAGGCGTATCAGAGAGACTGATTGCACTGGCTTCTGATTGAATTACTGCTGGATAAGCTTTATTGCCTCTTTTTAATTTCTCAACACGAAGGGCTCAGTGCAGAGGTTGGATTTAATTGCACTATATCAGGTTTCCGAAAGTATGGCTGGCATTCCAGATTCTACCACTTTTCCCTCTAGAATCATTTCCTGTAATTAAAGAGATAAGTGACTGGATTGTACGGGGTTTTGTTTTCTGTTTCATTTGCTTTATTTTTCTATCAAAAGTGGCTCAAAATGAAAGACCTAGCAAGAGCGATGCACATGCGTGAGATGAAGACCAATGGATACAGCTCTGAGGAAGCCAAGTAACTAGAAGAGAAGGGGGAGGGAAGAAAAGGGAGCAACTAAGTGAGTGGAAGACACTTCGGTGGAAATGAAAAACAGAAAAAGACAGAGAAGTGAGTTTTTGTGAGTTCAAAGGCATTACCTAGGCAGGGCCGGGACACATCTCTTCTAGACGTGGCTACCGGAAGCATTTATCACCCTGCCTTGCCCTTGGTGTGTCTCAGAAAACAATAGTTATGCCTCTCAAAACTGAGCATACATAAAAAAATCACCTGGGGGTCTTATGAAAATGCAGACTCTAACCCAGGGTGTCTGGAGTGCATCCCAAGAGACTGCATTACACACAAGCTTCCAGGTGATGCTCATGTCTGCTGGGGACCACACTTTGCATAGTAAGGTGTTAGTTGACCCACAGAAATGTAGCCTGGAATTTCTCAGCCTTTGGCACTCTTGACATTTTGGGCTGGATGATTCTTTGTGGTGGGGGACTGTCCTCTGCATTATAGGATGTTTATTTTAACAGTGTCCCTGCCCTCTAGCCATTAGATGCCAGTAGCAAATGTCTAAATTTTAACAACCAAAATTGTCTTGACACTGTTAAATGTCCCCTGGGAGGCAAAATCGCTCAGCTGAGAATCACTGAAGTACGCAATGGGTTGGGGACGTTATAGGGGAAAGGCTGTTAGATGAAAGGCAGGCAGGCATCCCTGTCTCTTAGTTCTGTGCCAGCCCTGACCCTTAGCCAACCGTGGCCTTCCCTTAAAAATAACAGTGGAGAGAGGAGGGGCAGTAGTAGAAGCCTCCGTGCCAACACCTCAGATAAAAACATTATGACCTGGCCAAGGGCAGCCTGGCCTCCCTCCAGCGGGACCTGTTGTCCAAGAATCACCCCTCCATCTGCCACAGAGCCGCCAAGATCTGAAATATCCCAGCATCTAGAAGAAATAAACGTCTTTGTGCCTCTTCTTAGGGTTTATATAGTGTTATATTAATGGATATTTTTACCATTTCAGCAACAGTAAGTCTCTCTTTCTCCCTCTCTCCTGCTCTCTCCCTCCCACCCCCTCTCTCTCTTTCTCTCTCTCTCTCACACACACACACACACACACAAATGTGTGGTTTTAACATCACCTATAAGATGTATCTCAGAAACTCCTTCCTTCTTTGTATTTGTTGGGGAGCTGAAAATCCTGACCCCCACCTTTCTTTAGTTTTTATGGCTGGACTACTCTGTGTCTCTCTCTACACACACACACACACACACACACACACACACACACACATACACACACACACATATATATATATATTGCCTAGTTTTATTTTCAGTTTGCAAACCCTAAGACCCTTGAATTAACTTTTATCACTTATTTCTAGCTAAAACCTCCTGACTGATTTGTGTTTGGTTGACAAGGCAAATTAAGTGGAATGCCTGCTCCACCCAGGTGTGGTGGGGAAGGAAAGGCCTTCCCCTGGGAGGAGATGAAAACACGGTTGGTGGTGCTTCCTCCTTCCCCTTTATCCTGCATCCACAGGACCAGAGATGTCAGAACTTGAGGTGACCTGGGAGCGCCTGTAGGACAGTCTCCTCAGGAGAGTGAGACCAGGGTCACCATGCCTACCACAATCACCAACTGTGGCTTTTGCCTTTGCACACAGGCTCTGCACCAGGAATAATTTCAAGGCCTTCAGAAATGACACTGCCCCCCCTTTTATAACAAAGGAAGATGCGGAGGCTCCAGGAAATCAACAGTCATGCTGAGGGTATGCAGCTCACAAGGGGCAGGGCTGGAATTCAAACCCACTTAAAAAAATTTTAACCAAATTTCCAAACATTTCACAAATATGAAATTTAAAAGAAGCCACAGTGCTCTCTCCCAAGTTTAGAAATAAAACGAGACCACCACCTCATTTTGTTAGACACATTATTTTAAAATGTGTACAAAATTAAAGTCCTAAAAATGTGGGTGAAAAGAGCTGGGACATGTAGTTAGAAATTCAAAGTTTCTGTAGCCCTACCTATAATCACATCTTCTCTAAATTTGGTAATATTTCAGTGACAGCTGATTTATTATATAAAAGTGATGACATAACATATTGTCCTGAGAAAAGCTAATTTGATAAAAAATAAAAAATAAGTAAATAAATTGTGCAAGTTTCAAACACTCCAGAAGAGGGCAACATGCGGCCATCACATAGGAGAGACATTTCAAAAAAAAAAAAAAAAAAACATGATTCCTCTCTTTAACCTCAACATTTTCTAGAGCTTCCACTTACTCCAAAAATAATACCCTAGGAATTGGGTTTAAAAAATATTTCTAGGAATTGGAAGCTCTGTGAAACCTTCCCAGTGATAATCAGAGCTAAATATCAAAATTAGGGAGTAGAAGAATTGAAGTTAGAATTGTGGCAAGTCTCCGGCCCTTTTTGGGTCTCCTCATTTTTGTGATATTAGCCCTGCTTACTACAGAAGGAAGGTGTGAATTTTATTATTTTTTAATATATTTTATTGAATTTTTACAGAGAGGAAGGGAGAGGGATGGAGTTAGAAATATTGAAGAGAGAGAAACATCGATCAGCTGCCTCCTGCACGCCCCCACTGGGGATGTGCTCACAACCAAGGTACATGCCCTTGCCCAGAATCGAACCTGGGACCCTTTAGTCTGCAGGCCAATGCTCTGTCCACTGAACCAAACCAGTTAGGGCAAGGTGTGAATTTTCTAATGCAGTAGCACGCCTGCCCATGTAAGATTTTATTAAAAACTAGAGTCCTGTGCACAAAATTCATGCGGAGGGAGGGGGTAGAAGACCCTCAGCCCAGCCTGCACCCTCTCCAATCTGGGACCCCTCAAGGGATATCTGACTGCCTGTTTAGGCCCAATCCCTAACCAACCCCCTGCAGCCTGATGATGACTAACTGCTCCCCTACCAGCCTGGTTGCCCCTAACTGCCCTCTCCTGCAGGCCTGAACCCCTCAACTGCCCTCCCCTGCTGGCCATTTTGTGAAAACCATCTTGTGTCCACATAGGGGCAGCCATCTTTGACCACATGGGGGCAGCCATCTTGTGTGTTGGAATGGGATTCAATTTGCATAATTACTCTTATTAGACTGAATAGAGGCCTGGTACACAGGGGAGGGGGGGCAGCTGGTTTGCTCTGAAGGGTGTCCTAGATCAGGGTGGGGGGTTCCCTTGGGACATGGGGCAGCCTGGGTGAGGGGCCTGTGGTGGTTTGCAGGCTGACCATGCCTTCCAGTAACCCAAGCGGAGGCCCAAGGGTCTGGGATCTATTTATTTCTATAATTGAAACTTTGTAGCCTTGAGCGGAGGCCAGGGCAGGCCAGGGAGGGTGAAAGCTTGGCTTCTTCCATCACAAGGGCAATTTAAGCCTCCTGCTCTCTCCAACTCTGTGGCCCCCTCCATATTTGTTGGGTTAATTTGCATACTTGCTCTTGATTAGCTGGTGGATGTGGCTTGTGGGTGCAGTGGAGGTATGGTCAATTTGCATGTTTCTCTTTTATTCAATAGGATAATTAATTCAACCCTAACTGGTTTGGCTCAGTGGATAGAGCATCTGCCTGTAGACTGTAGGGTCCCAGGTTCGATTCTGGTCATGGGCATGTACCTTAGTTGTGGGCACATCCCTAGTAGGGGGTATGCAAGAGGCAGCTGATAGATGGTTCTCTCTCATCGATGTTTCTAACTCTCTAACCCTCTCCCTTCCTCTCTGTAAAAAATCAATAAAATATATTTTTAAAATAATAATTTAAATAGACTGTTGCACTATGTGTTTGGATCCAAGATCCTCAAAACAACTTTTGCCTGGAAGCAAAAAAGTGGAGATAACATCCTGCAACATGAGGCCCCAGAGCCCTGATGTCCAGGGAAATGAGGCCTCAGCTAACAACCTTCTTCAATGACAACATTCCCCTGACAGGGATGAGGGGCCACGTGGCAACATTGCCCAAAACCAGTGGAGCCTGGGTGGACAAGCTCCATCAGGGACAGGAAATTTCCAGTGGGTCTCAGGAAACTGCATAGCCTGCAACCTCACCGAGGGCCAGTAGCAACAGATACATCATCAATTAAAAGTACATGTTTTAAAAATGCCTCTGAATCAACTGTTTTGAAGATGATTGTACAGGTTTTTATGAAAATGATGTGGTCCTAGATAGGTTGCCTAATAATTTATTCGCCTGCGCTTGACTTTAAAGATAGAAATTGTAGGTATTGTTAAATCATTGTGCTCCCTGACAGTTCTAGTTTATGTGAATGATTTAACAATGCATACCTTGCTTTGTTTTATTTATATTTAAGAACAACTAACTGTGTATAGTGCCTTAGAGTTTATGACTTTATGTAAGTAAACTGCTTCACAGTTTAGGATTTTGTGCACATGTTTATCTCCAGAACTAATCCTGAAAGCATTTTGAAATTCCATCATTTTTCACTGGTCTCAAAATGAGAACACTAAAAATCAAATGGCTAACACTAAAGTCTCAAAATGAGAGTACTAAAAATCAATGTGGAAACTCTCAGCAAATCCCCTTGTACCTGATTTAAGCCAGCAGCAGGGGTCGCTGAAGAAGAGATGGGTGAGACCAGGTATTTAGCTTCAGCCATAAAATGAATTTTCTTTTCTTTTTTTTTTAAAGAATAGTTTGTTGATTTTTAGAGACTGAGAGAGAGGGAGAGAGAAACATTGATGTGAGAGCATAACATGGGTCAGCTGCCTCCTGCACAATGGAGCCAGCAAATGGGGCATGTGCCTTGACCAGGAATCAAGCCAGCAACCTTTCACTTTACAGGATGACACCCAGCGAACGGAGCCAAACAGGCAGGACCATGAAATGAATGTTCAAAGGGGGTCCCTGGGTGATGAAAATCTGTTTGGCATTTTTCACAGAGGTTAAATATTGTGGAAATTATCGCATTCCAGAAAATTTATCAGTTGAAGAGTTATAATAGGCCCAGCCCTTGAGGGAAAAAAAAACAAACACAGAACTTGTTCAACCTGGGTTCATCCATCTACTGAGTCAATATTTGCAATTCAAAACTTACAGGTATCATATGTACATATTTGCTTTGAAAATAATATTTGGAACTGTAAACATTCTATTCTTTGCAACAACCATTTGACATCTCCTGACTTTTGTTCTACTACACATGAAAATTTCTCAAAAGAATTTTAATTTTTACAACTGTAAGGGTTCTTATTCTTGCGATGAAAAGCGCACAGAAACAAAAGAATTGTTACATCTCTGGGGCCCACACTCCTCTACAAAGCTTTTTTGATTCTGGAGACTAACCTCGCAAAGTGCCAAAGAAAGTCGCAGGAGACAATGAGAGAAGACCAAGTGGAAGAGGGAAGGTAAGAAAAGGTGAGGGGAAATACTCTATTTGTATTAAAAGAAAACACGACAGTTGTGTTGTGATAGAAAAGAGCTATGATTTGGGCACCCAAAATAAAAGCATAGAGTATAATAAATATGAATGCTATTTGGGGAACAGTTAAAACAGCGGCTCACGAGTTTGCTGACCACTGAGTTAAAAGAATCTTTGAAATCAGAGCTATCCTACACCTAGGTTTTGCCTTTGGAGTTAACAGACAAAGGCTCTTTGTGTGTGGCTACAGGAAGTTAGCATCATCTATAGTCTTTTCTTAGGCTCCATCTACACACACACACACACATACACGCGTGCGCACGCACACACACACACGCATGCACGCACCAAATTTCATCAAACACTTTAGCTTGATGCTTATTGAAATTTTTAGACCAGTTTTTCCATGTAGATGAGGTCTTAGCCTCCTGCAATCCCTGCTAAGCCAGTCTTTTCCCTAAAAAGATACTGGTCTTCAGCTTGGTTTATGCCTTTCAGCTCTCAACCTCATGACCTGTGTGCTAGTTTTCAGTGGGATTTCTACCCACCTGAGTCCTCTCCCTGGCGTTAGTGTGAGCCCTTTTCAGTATGTTTCCTTCTCATCACATACCAGTCTGGAAGTCTATTGTTGTGCCACCCCAGAGAACATGGGGATTGCCACAGCGATCCAATACTTTGAGGATGTCTAGCAGATAGAATGTGTCTTCGGCACCAGCTCTCCCAACTTGCCCATCACTTTCAGTCCTTCCCTCTCTCTTTCACATCCCCTCCTCCATCTCACTCTGTCCGAGCACCAGGACAGAACCTCCATGTCCAAGTCCTGCAGACTGTGCCACCTCTGCCCTGGGACCCTACAGAGAGGCTAAAGTTGGATTCTCTGGTGGGCATCTCCACAGGGGTGTTTGCTGTGTTGGAGAATAAATTCAAAAATATACAGGACACATCCCCCATCCTTGAGCTCATTATAATCAAGGGTCAAAGGTGATCTCCCAGTTTAACAAACTGTTCTCATGCCATTTCCTCAGGCATGAAGAAATGTTGTCAAACAACCAGATTGTCAAGAGCAGGTTTTATGTCAGTGGTTTGTAGATAAGCCCAAAAAGGTAGGTTACATGAGAGCAGGGATGTTTTCAATACCAAGGAAAGTAGTTCAACTGGATTTGATGGGTCATGGCCATCAATAAAAGTTGGGGGGGCAGAGGTAACACATATGATGTGTGACTTAGTAATACTATCCTGCAGTCTACCAAAATGTTTGGAGGCAAAGTGTCTGAAACAGAAAGACCAACAGGAAATCTGGTATGCTTCTTCAACAGGGAAACCATCAGGGTCTGTACCAGAGAAGGGCAGAGAAAATTAAGAAATATGAAAGACCTTGCCCTAGCTAGTTTGGCTCAGGAGACAGAGAATTGGCCAGTGGGACTGAAGGGTCCCAGGTTCAATTCTGGTCAAGAGCACATACCTCAGTTGCAGACCTGATCCCTGACCCTCTTTGGAGTGCGTGCGGGAGGCAACCAATTGATGTGTCTCTCTCACATTGATGTCTCTTCCTCTCCCACCCCCATTCCTCTCTCTCTAAAAAAATCAATGGAAAAAAATATCCTCGGGTGAGGATTAACAAATAAACAAACAAAAGAAGAAATATGAAAGACCTTGCAAAGGAAGAAGCCACAAGAACAGGACATAGAGTGGATAAATTCAGTAAAAGCAAGACTTAACTCCTGGTTCCAGGTAGAAGAGCGGTACCATGACCAGAAAGCCTCTGTGAGCCCATGTAAATCTGTTCCTAAGACACTGAAGACCTCTGATTCCCCCAAACAGAAACCACCGAGACCTGAAATGGGAATCCTACTTCCCTGGTTGTTCATTCAACAAGCATTGATTTAGTACCTCGGATGTGCTGGGTCTAGGACATTAAGTCAGAAATAAATAAGGTACAGACGTCCTAGGAGTTCCTCAGCCCATCCCATGACTTACAGGTAATGGTGTAACGGTTTTGGTTTCCTCATCTCCAAAACACAGAATTAGCACTCAGTTTGCGTTTCTGATTTCCCCCAATAACCAACTACTATGCATCTCTCATTACGTAAATGCATGCTCTCCTTGAGCTCCCACTGGACAGAGCTGAAGGGTGACTAATTTATCATGCTCCCCTTTCTAGCTGCATTGTCAAGGAGAACAAAGAGCTTAAAGAACCGCATTTCAAATGGAATTTCAGACATTACAGAGGACCAGAGGCCAAGGTCCTTCACAGTATTAGCAAAGGGTATCCTTCTCTGCCATTTCTCAGGTGGAATTCTGCGCATCGTGGGGATGGGAGTATTCTATACTACACTTTGAGCCACAAGTCACAGGGTGGGCGTATTATTTGGGAACACCTGTTTTATGGGAAGATTTATGTGTAATTTATTCATTTGAAAGACTTTATATTAAAACACACTAAAACACTATGCAGTAGGATATAAATTTTGCACAAATTTTCTATTTACATTGGAATTAAAAGCAGGTTCAGTGCTGGACTGTTTGGAAGCATGTAAAAGAGACTAGGGGAGAAGAAAAGAGCCATGGGTGAGAATGGCCAGCTGACTCTGGATATAGCTTAGTTTATAACCTTAGAATATTGAGATATATGGTAAATGACCTGCTATCAAACTTGTGAATCTGATCAAGTGTTAATAATCAATTCCAAGAAACACTAAATCAGGAAACATGTTAAATCAAAGCATAGGCTATGAGGGTTCACGATACCATTCTCTCTAGGTTTACATAGATCTTCTTTCCTTTTTTTCCCCTCCTTCCCTCCTTCCTTCTGTCCCTCCCCGTCCTTCCATCTTTCTTTTCCTCTTTCCCTTTCTTCCTCCCTCCATCCTTTCTTTCCTCCCTCCCTTTCTTCCTTCCTTCCTCTCTTCCTTCCTTCCTCTCTTCCTTCCTTCCTTCCTTCCTTCCTTCCTTCTGTCCCTCCCCTTCCTTCCATCTTTCTTTTCCTCTTTCCCTTTCTTCCTCCCTCCATCCCTTCTTTCCTTCCTCCCTTTCTTCCTTCCTCCCCTTCTTCCTTCCTACCTGGTATACTTATACACTCAACTAAAAGAAAAATGGTAGTTTTTGCAACTAAATGCAATACCTTTAGATATTTGAGGAACTTAAACTTTTGAGACAAATGTTTTCCCCCTGTTAAATGGGAGTGTTACTTATATCAAAACATTTACTGTATTCATATACTGTAGGAGGGAAAGCAACTCCGAATCCAGAAGCAACTTAAATCTCACCTTACCAGCCAGCTGGGTGACCTTGAGCAAATCATGAAACCTTGCAGAACCTCGATGGCAATTTTCTCACTTATCAAACCATACTGAAACCATTTTGTTTTGCTTTGTTGTGAAGGTCAACGAGAATGTTTGAAAAGTGCCAGTAATATGACAGGTTTCAGTACACAAAAGACACAATGAGTGATTATGGACACTGTTGTTCCTATTATTTATACAGAGTTCTAGACTTTAAAATTTTTGCATTTTACCATTTTATCAAAGATTTTGTAGCCTTTAGTATTATGAAAAATTTCTTTAATATGAGATACATTTTATCTTATTCTTACACCAGCTTCTGACTACTTTCTGTGTATATGTTTATCCATAAAAGTAAACCTATTAGTTGGCATATGCAAAAAATCCATAAAGCTCTTGAGTTTAACAGCGTGAGTGTGAAGGAGCAATGTGTGTCCAGCACCACAAACTGACTTCCTTGGGAACCTGAAAAAGTGTGGTCTCCCATGGCAGCCATCCTCAGTAGGGCTCTGCTCCCTGCCTCTCTTTGTCTCAAGGACATCACTCCAGCAAGTCTCCATCCTCACCTGCATCTTCAGTTTCTCACTCACTACTAGAGTATTCCACTGGGCTTTAAATATATCTTCATAGCATCTATTTAAAACATCTTTCTTGACCCCAACTTCCCATCAGCTTCTGCCCCACCCATCAGCTCCTCTTTATAGCAAAACTCTAAGATTTGACTGATCCTCACTTTCCACTCTCTCTCCAAACACTCTAATCTTCTTTCACCCCCACCATGCCCATCAAGGTCCTTTGGCCATACTGAGCCCCATGGTTAGTTCTTTGTCCACATCCAGCCTCATCTCTCACTGGATTTTGACACAACTGTCCACACTCATCTTTATGACTCATTTTATCTCTTAGCACCCATGGTTTCTCCTAGTGCTCCCATTCCAACTTACTTTTTCTTCATTTACACCCAGCTGCTAATTATAAAAGCCCAAGAAGTCTTTAGCCCTATTCTCTTCCAGATCTTTGCTCCCACCCCACATTTCACCCCACCCCCCACCCCGCACCATACAGATCTCATCTAGGCCCATGATTTTAAATGTTATCTATTCATTCATGACAACTGTAATTTTATCTCTGGTCCTGATTTCTTCCCTAAGCTTTGGCCCATAACTATGATTATTTAGCCAACATCCACATTTGAGTATATGATTGGCATCTCAAAGCTAACAACATGTCCAGAAGAGATTCCAAAATTCCCTTTAATAATCTCCACCTCTTGATTATGTGCATGGTGGGGAAGGGGGAGGAAAGGGAGGATCTAAAGACACTAGTAGTTTTGCAAAAGTCACTTTAAACATATTTAGGTTCTATAAATCATTCATCATTATATTATAGACATATAGCTGAGTGCCAAGGATACCAAGAGGAATGAAATAAGATTTCCACCATCAAGAAGCTCATTTTAGTAGAAAGCAAAAGCGAAATGCTCTGCCTTTGATCTGTAACTTGTCAATTGTCTAAACTTGACAACTAACTCTTGCCTTCAGTTTCATCATCTGTAATATGGGAATAATAAAAATTATACTTCCTCATATGGTTATTATAAAAATCAAATGAAAAGCACTTGATAAATGGTAACTTTTAAACAAGTGGCTAAAATTGTATGTTCTATTATCACCTGAAATTCAAAGTCTTTTTCTTTATGCCTGGAAGGGAGACAGACATGGAAATAAATACAAAAATTATGTACTACACTTGGGAATCTATATATATAAAAGCCCAGTGACTGAAATGGCAGAACAACCGGTGGCTCTGACATGCACTGCGGCAGCCAACCAGCCTGATCTGGGCCCTGATTACCCCCTTCCCCAGCCTGGCCCGGCCCCAATTGGCCTCCAAGACCCTAATTGGAGGTGAGTCAGTCAGCCAACTGTCCACGGCCTCTCCCCCCTGACAGCCTGGCCAGACCCCACCCATGCATGAATTTGTGCACTGGGCCTCTAGTAATTCATAAAATAACATAAACTCTGAAAGAAAATGTTCTCCAACAAAAAGCCCACACCAAACAATTGCCACATAAGCATCCACTGCAAGGGATGCCTTTTGCTCTATCCTATGGTCACTCCTTTTACCTTAGGTATTTTTATGTTCTGATCATGTCCTTCCTCTCAAGCATTCTTCATTCAAAAAGGGACCCCATATTCACTCTTCCTCCCACACACCAAGAACCTATTACATTCAAAAACTGAGGCAGCAGAATGAGGTGTTTAAAATCTGATTATGGAAAGCTGTGAATAAATCATGTCATTTAGCTTCCTATATATTTGTGAGCTCTCTGATTTCCAGCCCATGAGCATGGTTTGTCGCCTCCGACCAAACTACTGACCCTGAGGAGCACGCTCTCTCCTTGGGAATACTGAGGGAAAGCTTACAGGTAAGTGCTATGAAGCAGGGATGTTCTGCAAAGCAAGTACTCGTGGAACCATTTGAGATCAGATTTTTTCCATGTTGGTTGAAAAGGCTCAGTAGAGTCAAGAACTCTTGACATTTCTTTAGGAGCTCTTACTATCGCTAATTATCCAACCCTAGGTTATTCTCTGACTCCTCCCAGCTTTTACTATGACCAGAGTTTAATGTATTCTACTATTGAGTCATCCACACATCAATCTTTTCATAGATTGTAAGGTTGTCTTGGATGCATGGTTAGCCTCAAATTACATAGTAGTCACATAAATACCACTCTTTTTTTTATACCAAAATCTTTGCATCCATGTACATTATTAGAAAACTGAACTCATCAAATTTCACATCAAATCCTGAGGCATGAGACGACGAGTGCAATTTAAGGGTTATAACTGGAGAAACTGAGACCCAGAGATATTTCTAAATATAGATATAGATATAGATATTTCTCAGAAATAGGAGGTGGGGTGGAAACTTGACAATAAACACCTTCTCCTTCTGTCTTCCCTGCAGGTCTTCTTTAACCATGCGACCTCATTAGCTCCTGAACATTAGCGTCTTGAAGATGTTTTCATTTTTCTTGAACAGAGATGGGGGGCGGGGTGAGAGTGACTTCAAAGAACACTAGTTATATTCCTTTTCCCAGCTCTCTTAAAGCAAACGAATCCCACCATGTCCCTCCCCATTGCTCTATATTTGTGAGTACTTCACAGACAAGTAAATCTTCTTTCTATTCAGTCTATAAATAATGAATTAGTGTCTTCAGCGATAAAGGGAGGACTAATTCTTCCGTACAGTGGAAATCCCACAACAAGGTCAGGGGCATGTTGTAATATTCCCTCAAGCCCATCCCTGATAAAATGCAGAAGGGCAAGTTCTGAGTCAGGAAATTCCTCACCGTGACCTGGGAGGGAAGCATTAAATTACCTCTTTTACAGATGGAGAAACAGACTCAGAGAGGTTGAACTGACTGAGAGCTCCCACAGCTAACACAACAGAGCAGGAATTCAAACAGAGACGAGTCTAGTATACGCCCATCCTATGTCCCCATTGCACTGTGGAAGACAAAGCTGCCCATCCTCAGATCATCGGAAGATCTGTAATCTAACCCAATGTCATCCAGATCCCACGCTCTGTCTGTTCCAACTCGTGGGCCAGCCTCAGAAATCCACTCACTCCACCTGGGAAACTGAGGCTTTGCCAATGGCTAATCCAGAGTAGGGCTGAATTTCTGAATTTTGACTGTCTGAGTCTTTCTCGGTCAAAGCTGAGGGAGAATCAGATCAAATCCTGGAGGGAGACAGGGCAGAACTCCTGTTAAAGACAGAAACAAACTGGCCTTGGAAAACGGGAGAGAAGCAGAGGCCCTGGGACAAGAAGACTTGATCCTCTTCCTGGGTTCATCATTTGCCAACGTGGTTCCTTACGTTGCCTCACTTCTCTGAGCCTCAGCTTCCTAATTTGAAAAATGAAGGTAGAAGAAACTTCTACCTATCTCACATCCTTATCCTGATGACCAAAAGAAGTAATGGAAACAGTCCAGGTCCCTCAATAGGAAAATGGGTAAAAAATGGTATATCCATACGATAAAATATTATTCAGCAACAAAAAAGGGACAAATTACTGATATGCACAACAATAAAGATGCTCTCAAATGTATAAAACTAAAAGGGAGAAGGAGAGACAAAAACTGCATGATTCAATTTATATAAAGTTTTCTATCAAGAAAAGCTAACTGATGAGGATAGAAATCAGGGTAGTAGTTGCATGAGGCTGAGGTGGAGGAAACGAGGGAACTTTCTGGGTGGTGGAAGTGTTCTATACCTTGACAGAACTGTACCTATTTGTCAGGACTGATCACAAGCACACTAAATATCTGCGCTTTTCACTACATGTAAATTCACAAGTGAAAATGCTGAGATGCCCTAAATTAAATGACAGCTGACTGGAGGGTAGGAGGAACAGACAAGGGATGTAGATCAGGTAACAGGGCCACCTACAAAAGCCGGTTCACATTTCTGAGTGTATGCGCAAACTCCGCGTCAACTTCCAGGCAGCTATTTCAAGTGTTTTCTAGAAAGAACAACCATCCATCAGATGCCACCACATCTTGCTTATATAGGAATTTTCCAGATTGTTGTCTACAACCAATCCAGAACCATTACTGCTTGCTTATGAATTTACTCTGCTTCACCTTTTCCCATTCCTGATCCCCTATCTATAACCAATGTAAATTCTTTAAAAGTAACATATCTTTTCCCCAAAATGCCATTGTACAGAAGAGTCCTGTCAACCCCAGGATAGCAGACAATAATGTCTTTTCCAACTGCTGGGAGTTCCAGCTGCATGGCCCAGGACCTGGGCCTTTTTTCTGGCATGTGGCTCAATGAACCCTTTTTTTTTTTTTTCTCTCCAAAACAACTTTCAGTGTTGAAGGTTT
The DNA here is from genome assembly GCA_004026805.1 of Lasiurus borealis. NCBI lineage: Eukaryota > Metazoa > Chordata > Mammalia > Chiroptera > Vespertilionidae > Lasiurus > Lasiurus borealis. Next base: position 43,721 of record PVJN01006739.1, on the reverse strand, counting down.
TGTTTAACAAAATTGTACCTCAATAAAAAGGATGATAAAATGTAAAACCTTGGTAAATGCAAATGTAAAATGCCATAGTTTCTTACCAAAAAGTTAAATCCTCTTTACATCCCTACTTGAGTGACTGGTGGTGACCCCAAAAACTGCACTTGATTGAGGTTTCTTTCTTGTATTATCCAAAGTTTATGACTGAACACAGGGACTTCTGAGAAAAGAAAATGGCATACAAATAAAGCAACATTAGATTTAGAAAGAATGAGTCATATTCTAATAGCCAATTGGCCTATGGCCATTCCACAGCATGTGCACATTCCCTATAAGTCAGACTGCCTAGGTTTCCATAGGAGAGGGAAGTACCTCTCTAAAATTTAGTTCAGGAAAAGCAGGCAGCAATAAACAGAATAATGGCCTTTACACTGAGAATACCAGCCTCTTTCAAAATGGTATTGCTTCTGCTCACAACCCCACAAAGAAGACAGCATTATCTCCATCTCCCAGATAAGAAATCTCGGTTTATGAGCAGCTAAATTATTTGCTATAAGATACACATCAAGAAATCAAACCTGTGGGTGTCTGACTCCACAGTTTCCTTTCTCTATCCTGACAGACCAAACATATATTTTTCATTCTTACTTAGTGTTCTGATTAGTTATCTTCACAGTTGTACATAATTTTCTCATTACGCAACAGCTGTAATAGTAATATCTAACATTTACTGAGCATTTATGAAGTGTCAGGAATTTAATATTTTCCAGCATTAACTCATTGAGTGCTTAAGACTTAGTAAGAGGTAGACATTATTACCAGCCTGGTTTCACATATAAAGAACTGACCAGGAGGAGTAAAAGAATTTCCCAAGGTCACACCTGGAGCAAACAGCAGAGCCAAGATGTGTGCCCACAGGAGCACTCCAATCGCGCCCTCTTTTCTCAGTGCTGGACAGAGGGCGGCTTACCTCTGAGAAACCCAGAGTGCAAGGCATTATATACAATATGACTAAAACCTTCATTTCAGAAAAGAGTAGGAACATTTGCAAGTTTCCTGGGAACGGTCTGTAGCCAGAGGCTAGTCTGAGATTGTAAAACAACATGTCCAACTTATAAGAACAGTTGGGGCCATCAGTGTCCCTGCCATAGAGGCAAAGACAGCAAAACTTTATACACACTTGCTAACCAGTATCCTAAAAAGGTCACAAGCTCAGGATATGACTCCATCATGATTGACTGTCTCTTAGAAAATTTCATTCATCTAGTCCAGTGGTCGGCAAACTGCGACTCACGAGCCACATGCGGCTCTTTGGCCTCTTGAGTGCGGCTCTTCCACAAAATACCACGGCCTGGGCGTGTCTGTTTGGAAGAAGTGGCGTTAGAAGAAGTTTAAGTTTTAAAAATCTGGCTCTCAAAAGAAATTTCCATCGTTGTACTGTTGAAATTTGGCTCTGTTGACTAATGAGTTTGCCGACCAGTGATCTAGTCCAATGGTTCACCCTGTAGTGATGGGAGTATTCAGAGGGAAAGGGAAGATAGAGCGTGAGCTTGAGAAAAGGAGAGACCCAAGTGTTTCTGATACTCTCCATCCTCTTCCTCCTTCTAAAGAGTCACTGATCTGTATAGGACTGTATAGGACTCTCAAATTTTAGCATACATCAGAACCATACGAAACAGAGGGGTTTTCTAACAAGTCCCCAGGTGCAGCTAATGTTACTACTGGTCTAAAGACCATACTTTCAGAACCACTGCCCTATAATACAGGGTGTCCCTTCAAAAAATACTTTAACCAGCTGAGAGCTCAATTTTTAAAATGAAATGTATTTTAATAAATACTGCCTTTATATTTATTCCAAGTGTATGTATACATGTTGAGGGGACACCCTAGATTAGTCCCTTCCAAAACTCTGCTTAAACATCTCCAACTGCAATGGGGCCCTGAAGTGAAATTAGCACTGCCCACCCAACGAAGCAGGAAGTCACAATTTTGTTTATTGACCATGAGAAAATATTACCAAATGGTAACTAGAAAAATACTTTGCAAGAATAAATGCTAAATGAATTTCCTTCTGAAATGAAGTAATAAAAGTTGCTATATTTTACAAAATAAATTGGTATTATATATATTCTATCTAATAAAAGAGTGATATACAAATTAACCATCACTCCAACACATAAGATGGCCATCACAAGATGGCCAGCAGGAGAGGGTAGTTGGGAGAGACCAGGCCTGAAGAGAGGGCAGTTAGGGGTGATCAGGATGGCAGAGAAGGGAAGTTGGGGGCGACCAGGCCTGCAGGAAAGGGCAGTTGGAGGACCCAGGCCTGCAGGGGAGAGCAGTTGGTGGGAGGGGGATGGGGAGACCAGGCCTGCAAAGGAGGGCAGTTATGGGTGATCAGGCCTGCAGAGAAGGGCAGTTAGGGATGACTAGGACCACAGAGGAGGAAAGTTGGGGGTGACCAGGCCTGCAGGGAAGAGCAGTTGGAGGACCCAGGCCTGCAGGGGAGAGCAGTTGTGGGGGCCAGGTCTGCAGGGGAGGGCAGTTAGGGGCAAACAGGTTGTCAGGGAAGCAATCAGGCTGGCAGGCAGAAGTGCTTAGGGGCAATTAGGAAGGCAGGCAAGCGAGCAGTTGGAAGCCAGCAGTCCTAGATTGTGAGAGGGATCTCAGATTGAAAAGGGTGCAGGCTATGCTGAAGGACACACACCCCATGCATGAATTTTGTGCAATAGGCCTCTAGTACATATATAAAACTACCAGCAAGCCCAGTTCAAAAGTGTCCATGGGCAATGTTTCTGCCATGTCAGAAGAAAACACCTACAGACCCCGATGCTAATATGCAGGTTCTGCATAGACATTGACAGGCAAAGTCTCAGTTGAGCTCACTGAGCTTAACAAGTCTCCAGCTTCCCTCACTGTAAGAAGCAGAGATCAATAAAAGCTCCATAATGCTTCCCTGTTAGTCTCTAGACTTCCTTTGTGCAAAATGACGAAAGACGAGCAAGGGTAATACTGTGATGGACATGACCCACGCCTGCCTGCTCATTGGAGTTGACTATGGGAGAAGCTCCCGCCACTGCTCCTGCACTGGTCAGCCATGGCTGACCAGTGCTCCCCCTGTGGGAGCACACTGATCACCAGGGGGTAGCTCCTGCATTCAGCGTCTGCCCCCTGGTGGTTAGTGCGCATCATAGCAACCGGTCATTCCTCGCGTCGTTCTGCCTTTTGGTCAATTTGCATATTAATGTTTTATTATATAGTATGATTGTTGTTCAAAGTGGAGGTATCTAAAACCGCCTTGGAAGGGAGTCAAGACTGCTCAATTAATTACCATCGCAAGGAAAGTCAGCCTGTGATTATCACAAATGCGTGCCAGAAAGGGCATATCAGGACATAGGTGCTCAATCAATGCTCATTGGATAAGTTAGTGATGATGGAGATCATCGTAAGTATTCATAGCTGTAAAAACATTCTGAAACTTTCCAGAACAGCCCTAAGTGGCATATCCTATTGTTGAGGTTCCCTTGAGGCTGCAAAGACACAAGTTCTGACTTCAGATCAGAAGAAACTATATTTTATCCCTAAAGTTCTTGCTAATGATACCAAAGGGACACTTCAAAATAGCCAGAGGAAACTTAAAGTGTGTGAAGCCCTAGATACAAATATGAAACATTAAATTAAATATTAGTGTTATAAAAGTAAGCACCAGATGACCCAGCAAGTCCACTTCTGGGTATTTATCCAAAGAGGGCTGGGGGGGGAGAGGGGGCATTAATTAGAAAAGATAAGTGCACTCCTGTGTTTACTGAAGCAGTATTTACAATAGACAAGATATGGAAACAACCTAGGTGTCCGTCAACAAATAAATGGATGAAAAAGATGTGATATATATATATAATGGTATATTACCCTGCAATAAAAACAAAATCTTGCCATTTGCAACAACATGGATGGAACTAAAGTACATCATGCTAAGAGAAACAAGTCAGACAGAGAAAGACAAATACTGTATGATATCACTCATATGTGAAATCTAAAAGGACAAAAATGAATAAATAAAACATTATTTAAGCAGAAACAGACCCATAGATAGAGAGAACAAGCTGATGGTTGCCAAAGGGGCAAAGGGTGGGAATGGATGGGCAGAAAAATGGTTTAATTGAAGAGAGAAGCCAGAAATCATTGCAGGGGAGGGTATCTGGTGTTTTATCCAATGTCTGTGCATGTGGCAGATAGTATCACCTTCATTATGTTCTGGCTACCAGAGTAGCTCATCCACCCCTAACTATTGATGCTTGATGTGTTTCCATGACCAAATAAGTTGCTTATCTGTGCTCAATGCACTGGCTTAGGTCAGCTCACACACAGAGCAATTCAGAAGGGAACAGGGCATATGAGAGAGAAGCTTGGGGCTGGGAAACCATCCCATTGGGGCTCAGATGCTCCTGGATTCTTGGGGCAGCGTGCTGACCTGCCTTTTCCTTGAACTGGTAGAATGGACTCTCTGACAAGAGCAAACTGGGCTTGGGTATATGAGGGTGCGATGAAGGACATCCTTGGGGAAGATGGCATATCAGGTAGCTCACTCCCAGCACAGGGACAGGAGTTAGAAGGAAAGAAGGTGGAGACCTCTGAGCAACTGATTCTAAAGATTACTGACTTCAGAAATAGAAAAATTACATATGTATATATACACACACACACTAGAGGCCCAGTGCATGAAATTCATGCACTGGATGAGGGGTAGATGTCCCTCAGCCCGGCCTGCACCCTCTCGCAGTCCGGGAGCCCTTGGGGGATGTCCAACTGCTGGCTTAGGCCTACTCTCCACCAGCAATTGTACATCCATAGCTCTGCCGCAGAGACAGGAGAGGCTCCCACCACCACCACCACTGCATTCATCAGCCATTAGCCTGGCTTCTGGCTTAGCAGCACTCCCCCTGTGGGAGCTCACTGACCACCAGGGGCAGCTCCTGCATTGATCGTCTGCCCCCTGGTGGTCAGTGCACGTCATAGTGACCAGTCTTTTCACTGTTGGGTCGATTTGCATACTAGCCTTTAATTATTTAAGACAGTGTACTTGTGTGCATGTTTTTGTGTATGTGTGAATCTTTTTGAATTTTTAATGTTAGTTGGATCTTAGCAAGGCCATCTGTATATATATGGACATAAAATCTACTCAGAGAAAAAATTAGAGCCTTAGTTAACCCATTTAACCCTAGATTATAATTTTGCCACTCAAAAAAAAAACTCTTCCACTATCAATTCACTGTGAAGGAAGAAAACTAATAAACACCGAGCACCTGCTATAGCGCAAGGCCATGGGACAGCCCCCTGGACAAACATCACCTTATTCATCACATCAATAGGGGCTGACTTTCAGATCCCTGGTAATCCAGATACCCAGCTACCCAAACCTATAGGACACCAATCAGGCCACGTTTGTATTAAATTCAAATTAACACATGCCTTGCACATGTATGAAATGACCAGACTTGGAGAAAATAAACATAAGCATTAGTAAATGAAAGTAGAGAAGATATTTCCCTGTCATGTCGGGAATGCTCTTTGATATAACTGGAAAAGATGACAGGCATTTTTTAAAAACATTGATTATTTCATAAACAAATTAACTATAAGAGCTGCAAGTAATATTTCAAAAGGATACAGGGAAGGGAAGGACGGCCATCCCATCCTTCACAGGAGGCACAGGTCAGAAACCTCCCCTAATTACAGGAAGGCTCAAATAAAACTGTGCTGTGTACTATGGTGGTTAAAACGCAGGTGTCACCTGAGTGCATTTGCCAATAAATCTTCCCCTCCCCTTCCTCTCATTCTCCATCCTGCCTCTCTCCCTAGCTGAGCCTCTTTACATCCCTCTTTTCATTCTAGGGGAGAGCTGTCTGCTTGCAACTACTTTTCAACTCCCCCATCGGCATTTTCCACTTTTTCTTCCTTTCTCTCTCCTCATGGGCATGATGCAGAATTAAACTTTTCTCTTATTATTATTAAATTTTTTATTGTTTAAAGTATTACATATGTCTCCTCTTTCCCCCATTGACCCCTCCCTGGCCACTCCCACCTACCCTCCCCAGGACAAGTCCCCACGCCCTTGTCTGTCCATTGGTTATGCTAATATGCATGTATATAAGTCCTTTTCCTTTTTCTTTTAAATTTGCAGGTGTTTATTCAATTGTCAAACCCACTAAATAATAGAAACCAAGTAATTCATAAACCCAAGTTGACAGTATATCATAAAACAAGGAATAATATTAATAAAGTTGTGGGCACCTGAGTCCAAAAAAAAATAAAGTAAAATGGGTCAATGAAACAGAATAAAATTAAGCAACATACATACATAAGTATAAGAAGAATATAACAACTAATAAAAATGTCATTTTGCTCTGGCCAGGTAGCTCAGCTGGTTAGAGCATTATCCCAATATCCTAAGTTTCTGAGTTTGACCCCTGGTCAGAGCACATATAAGAATCAATCAATGAATGCATAAGTAACTGGAACAACAACTCAACCTCTGTCTCTCTGTCTCTATTTCTCTCTCTCTCTAAATCAAACAATAAATTAAAGTTTTTAAAAATTTTATTTTAAATCACTCAGAAAGAATGAACTGTTTAATAAATAGTATTAGCATAATTGACTATCCACTACATACTATCTCACATCCTGTAACCAAATGTGTTCTAAATGTTTTTAATTGAATGTATGGGGTTGGCATACATTAGTTAGTAAAATGTTATCAGTCTCAGGTGTACAATTCCATAATACATCATCTGCATTGCATTGTGTGTTGATCACCCCAAGTCAAGTCTCCTTCCATTCTCACCATTTGTTCCCCTTTACCTGCTTTTGCCTCCCTATCCCCTTTTCCTCTGGTAATCATCATACTGTTGTCTATGTCTATGAGTGTTTTCAGTGGTTCTCAACCTTTTTTAATGCTGTGACCTTTTAATACAGTTCCTCATGTTGTGGTGACCCCTAATCGTAAAATTACTTTCGTTGCTACTTCATAACTGTAATTTTGCTACTGTTAATGAATCATAATGTAAATATCTGTGTTTTCTGATGGTCTTAGGCTCTACAGCAACGGTTCTCAACTTGTGGGTCGCGACCCACAGGTTGAAAAGTGCTAGCAAGGTTGACTAAGACCATCAGAAAACACAGATATTTACATTATGATACATACAGTAGCAAAATTACAGTTATGAAGTAGCAACAAAAATAATTTTATGATTGGGGGTCACCACAACATGAGGAAGTGTATTAAAAGGTCACAGCATTAAAAAAGGTTGAGAACCACATCTTAATATATTTTTTATTTATTTCAGAGAGAAAGGGAGAGGGAGAGAGGGATAGACAGACACATCAATGATAGAAGAGAATCATTGATCAACTGCCTCCTGCAGGACCCCCACTGGGGATCGGGCCTGCAATCCAAGCATGTGCCCTGACCACAGAATCAAACCTTGACCTCCTGGTTCATAGGTCAACACTCAACCACTGAGCCAAAACAGCTGGGCTGTCTATGAGTTTTAAGCAAAATAAAACAAACTGAAGTGCATTTGCCAATATGCACTATCAAGTTTTCAATTTGATAGTCCTTAATTGAAAAATGTTATAGTTCTCCCTTAAGAATACCTCCGCCTTTTTAAAAAATGAGCTCCAGTCTTGTTTAAACCTTGGTTTTTATAATTACTACTAACATTGTCTTGAAATCTGCTAAGTCCTGAAAGCTTTGTTCTAGCCTCCATGAAAGATAATTTGAAGATAGGTTGGTAAAAGGCAGATTTCTACAGGCCCAGAGAAGGAGTACGCACTGCAAGAGGCCATGTACCTAGGAACCCTTGACCACATGGAAAGCCAACCATTGAATTAAAAACAAATAAAAGGCATGATGAAAGAGAACTTCAGTATAGAAGATTTGGGGCAAGTAAAATGCAACATCACTGTGGAATAGTGAACTCAAACTATTACATTGTTTCAGTATAAAGAATGAAAACCTGAAGCAGAAAAGAAAGAAAGAAAAAAAAACACAGTATCTTAATATAAGATATTTTTCAAAAATAAAGGGGAATTCCAAGTGCTCATTTTGTTTCAGCTATTGATCTACTTCTTAATTGCTCTTTCCTTTTTTATTATTGATTTCAAAATCAAAAGGAAGGCTTAGCATTTATTCATTTGTTCATCCCCCAGATGTCTGCAGAGGAGAAGGGCTGATGGGGAAAGGATATGATCTTCTTGCTTCTGCAGCTTCTAAACTTAGAGACAGTCTCAGAGCCAAATGCCTCCACGGGGAGGACACAAATGTGATATACTGCTGACTGAAACGACTCGCCCTGGGCTTAAATACATCAAAGAACAAAGATCTGTGCTCCAAGATTCCTCGCAGCTTCAGAGCCACCACCAGGCCCTACCCTGGCTCCACATTCACAGTTCAGTCATTTGTTCCTCCACATAGGTCCTTTATCTCTCAACGCAATGAGTGTCGCTCTCACTCTGTTCTCCCAGGACCTGAAAGTAGAAGGACTTCAGTTTGGATTTGCAGTTTCCAGTGACATCCCAAAGAGACTTCTGAGCACGCCCTTCCGCAAAATGTGTTGCTTCCAAAAGCCACCACAGTAAGAACAGTCTTCACCCCTTTAATAACCTGGAACTGGTCATTTATGGTTCACCCAACAGCTTGAGGAAAAGACATAGGTATCTATTGCTCAAAATTGTGTCTCAGCTTCCCTTAGCAACAAAAACCGGACATTTTTCTTTTTCTAAGAAACTGTCGGGGAGAATCCAAGATGGCGGCACAGGTGAACACCTACACTGCTGCCTCACACAACAATTTCAAAACTACAACTAAAAGACAGAACAGATATTATCCGGAACCACAGGAAAGCTGGCTGTAGAAATTCTACAACTAGAAGGAAAGAGAGCGGCTCACAGAAACCCAGAGGAGCTGCAAAAAGCTGAGGTACAGAGACGCATGTGGAGAGAGCAGGTGATGGAGAACCTGGCTGGCTTTCTCTGGCAGGAGGGAGACAGAGACTCTCAACAGCATTGAACCCCTTATCCTACGACACTCAACCCCAGATCCAGCTCAAACTCATTCTGGGGGAGTTTGGACTGTGAGAAGGGAGAAGTGCACGGAAATTTAGGGGAGTCACAAAAGATCAGAAGTCTGGTGGAGTACATGGCACTGCGCGCAGAGGACCGACTGCTGATTGTACTGCTGTCTTTCACGAGTGGGTGGGAGACAGACCCTCCCAACTGTGCCATTTCTGACTCCACTAAACCCCGGTTTCGGGCAAAACCCTGGGGACCCAGACTCATAAGGTCTGGGAGTGCAGGAAAGCCAGAAAGGCAGCACTCTAGAGGCACTGCAAGAGCGTGCGCTCACACAGGGACCGCTCCAGTGATTACCCAGTCACGTGAGACACAGGGGCCGTGGAGGGCGGGGCCGATGGGAAGGCAAAGCAGTCCATAAGCCCTGAGACTCCAACCATCCCAAGCTCAACAGAGAGGCTTTTGCAGTTTTGCAAGTCTGGTATCATAAGGCTGAATTCAACACAGAAGTTCTCCCAGCATAGTGAAAATGCCGAGACAAGGGAAGGGATCACAAACAAAAGAAATGGAGGAAAACAAATGACTGGATATAGAGTTCAAAACCACGCTTATAAGGTTTTTCAAGAATATCCTAGAAAAGTTGGATAAAGTTAGCGAGACCCAAGAGGAGATGAAAAAGAACCAACTGGAGATGAAAAAGGACCAACTAGAAATTAAATATACACTGACTGAAATAAAAAATATTATACAGAGACCTAACAGCAGACTAGAGGAAGGCAAGAATCAGGTCAAAAATTTTAAATATAAAGAATCAGAAAACATTCAACTGGAAAAGCAAAAAGAGAAAAGAATCCAAAAATGTGAATATAATGTAAGGAGCCTCTGGGACAACTTCAAGCATACCAACATCAGAATTGTGGGGGTGCCAGAGGAAGAGAGAGAGCAAGATACTGAAAACCTATTTAAAGAAATAATGACTGAAAACTTCCCACATCTCATAAAAGAAATAGACTTACAAGTCCAGGAAGCACACAGAACCCAATATAAAAGGAATCCAAAGAGGACTACACCCAAACACATCATCATTAAAATACCAAGAGCAAAAGACAAAGAGAGAATATTAAAAGCAGCAAGAGAAAAACAGTTCATTACCTACAAGGGAGCACCCATACGATTGTCAGCTGATTTCTCAACAGAAACTATGCAGGCCAGAGGGGAATGGCAAGAAATATTCAACGTGATGAATAGCAAAAACCTACAACCAAGAATACTCTATCCAGCAAAGCTATCATTCAGAAATGAAGGGCAGATAAAGAGCTTCACAGATAAGAAAAAGCTATAGGAGTTCATCAACTCCAAACCAGTATTATATGAAATGCTGAAAGGTACTCTTTTAGAAGAGGAAGAAGAAAAAGGTAAAAGATAAAAAATTATGAACAAATACATATCTATCAACAAGTGAACCTAAAAATTAAGTGAATTAAAAATTTGATGAACAGAATAAAGTGGTGAATATAATAGAATCAGGAGCACAGAAAGGGAGTGGACTGATAATTCTCAGGGGGAAAGCGGTGAGGGAAGTGCAGGAAGAGACTGGACAAAAATCATACACCTATGGATGAGGTCAATGGGAGGGAGGGAAGGATGGGAGGCGGGTGGAGGGGAAAAAAGAGAAACAAATGTAATAATCTGAATAATAAAGATTTAATTTGAAAAAAAAACTGTCAGCTTACTTGAAACTAAGGTGAAAAGATAAAGTCTTTCGATTTTTATTTCATTTGCTTCTGAATTAGATTTGGACACTGACTAGGGAAATGCAACTTCATGACACAAGCCTTAGCCTCCCTTCTAGTTGTCACCTCTAAGAAACTCATCAATGAAATGTGGAACTGCTCTATCTCCTCCATATAAAGTCCGTTTTCTATGTTACCCTTCCGGTAAGGGTAAATGAAATAAGACCCAAGTCGTTCACATATGTTACTGTAAATGTCCAAGTAGGCACCTGGAGAGATATGAGCTGGGTAAGGCAGTTGGGCTTGGAGGGGGTGCGTGTGAGACGTGACAAACCACAATTAGACAATGGAGGCACCAGACCCCTCTGGGAGGAGAGATTCCAAGGCCCTCCAGGATGTGGTCTAACCGGTGGCATAACACCTGGGTGAAGGAGCCTGCTAGCTTGGGGAAAAAAAAAAAAATTTTTTTTTTTTGAGAAATAAGGGAGGGGCAGACTTACTTAGGGACACTCCAGCCTATGGGTATACGTTTCCCCAACCTCCAGCTGAGGATGGCACTTGGTTAGATTTCCACCAGCTGAGATGCCTGCTCAAACTATATCTGAGTGTACTCCTTTTCTGCCAATAAATTCTCTCCTGCTGTTACTTCTGTTTGTTGTCTCGTTTGAATTTGTTCCTACAAGACAGGAACTGAGGACGAAGAGTACAGTCTCCAGCCAGAGGCCCGTGACCTCCACTGACCCAAGTATCCATGCTACCTACTACCTATTTTCATCAGAGCTGCTAGAAAATTTAAAAAAAAAAAATCAAAACCAACAAAAATGCACGACTTTTTATCCTCACTGTCCTAATCTATCATTCTGTCTCTATAAAATAGGAAGCTTTTACCTTGAAGCTAATTTCTACTTTCAAAACCCAAACGTTTCCATTTCTTATCAACTATTTCAGTCAACGTCTCTCGAGTGATAGCGGAGTGAAGAGTTCTGTCTCTGAATATGCGATACGGGATTCAAGTATGTTTTCTCTTGGTCTGGGATATGAGGGTGAACAATGTGTCTCCCTAGGCCCAGGGAAAGATGCTTCAGAGAAAACAGAGTTGAACAAGTCACAGGTACTTGGTACCAAAAAAAGGGGGTGGGGGGCGGGGAGGTGGAGAGGGAAAAGGGTGTCTCTGTATGTGATTGTAGCACAATATTGTAATATTGTCGCCTTACACACGTGTCATTTAAGATGACTTTTAATGGCCTGGGTGCTTCTGCCATTGAGCCAGTTTCTCCCACTCCCCGGTGGCAGTAATTGCAAGGTCTCACTCACATCCATGTCCCAAACCTGTGGCAGGAAGTGAGACCCGTTTTATACTTCCCCAACTGTGCAACCTCCGGGAGTGGGGTGCGTGTGTCGCGATCTAGTGAGCAGCCAGAGAGCGGATAATGAGACCTGCAAACCAGTGCAAAGGGCATTGGCCCTCCCGCACAACGGGTTTGGTGACCCTGGGCAAGTCACTTTTGGGGCTTCCAGTTCTCCAGATGGGGGCAATCGTATTTGTGTTGCCAACGTTACCACCTTTGTCAGGAGAAGCCAGGAGCTAAGAAATGGGAGCGACACAAGTGATGGCGAAATTTCATGCATTTCCATCGACAGTGGCTGCTCATATTTAGACACAGGAGAAGGAAAAGATAACGATGGAAAACTCCAAACCCGGGTTCCAAGGCGCTCAGTTTCCATTGGTTCCCTTCTGTTCCCCTTGCAGCGGGGAGGAGGGACCCCCCCACCCCTTTTCCGCCTGGAGAAACCCCAGCTCGGACTCTTGAGTCTCTCTCTCCCCATGGAGAGCCAGCAGCTTGGAACCTGCTGGAAGAGGGTTGTGAGAATGAGCAGAAACCTGCCAGCAGCTAAAACTCGCGCTTCTGCAGAGTCAGCTACGGCCCAGCATGTGCGGCGCCTCCTTCTCCTCTTCCTCCTCCTTCTCTTCCTCCACCTCCAGCAGAGCGGGCTGCTGTCAGGTGTCACCCAAACGCTCGTTCATCAAAGAGGTTTTCTCTCCCCCCCTTCATCCCCCCATCCCAAGCCCCCTGGGCCGAGAGTGGCTGGGCAACGCAGAGATCAGGGTCCAGCGTCTCCAGGGCCTCTGCGCCCTCAGCACACAGCCTGAGGGTTAGATCTGAGCAGTTCCCTCTGTAGAGAAGGGATCGGGGTGTCTGCGCGGGTTTCCACGAGAGAGGCTCTCTGCGGTCCTGCGCCTCCCCAGCCCGGAGCCGAGCCGCGTGCGTCTGCAGCACCAGCCACCTCCCAGCACCCCCACCCCCACCCCCCAGTGCGCTTCCTGCTGCAGTCCGGGCCCAGGTTAATTCTCCCCACTTGTGAGCGAGCACACACAAGCTCCCCAGGGCCCTCCTTCCATCTCTCTCCCTGCGGAGCCCAGCTTCTGCACCCTGACCTCCAGCCACGGGGCGCGGGGAAGGGGCAGAAGGAGCAGATTGCAGGGGGGGTTGGAGGGGACATAAAAATTAGCTGCCGGTGCAGACGGGTTTGCTTTCTTTGGTTTCAGACACACACAGAAAGGAGCAGGGGGGTACCCGTTGGGCCCACGGCTGCCCGCCGAGCCCACTTGGCAAGCTGCTGCCCACTTTCCCGCCGCCGCAGTCCCGCTCGGCCCCTCGCCCGCGTCTGTCTGTCTGCGGATGGATGCGCCCCGGGCACTGGCGCTCCCGGGCAGGTGGACGCTGGCCTGGAGACCAGCCTAGACCTGGCGCCCCCAGCTTTTCTGGTCCTCCCCACCCTCCCACCCCCAAAGGATGCGCCCCTGTGGCAGTGTCGGGGCTCCCGGCCCGAGGGTGGGGGGGAAGGGCGCCTCCCGGTCCCTCCTCCCCATCCCCGCCTCGGCCGCGCTCGCTCGGGGTTTTGCTGCAGTAGCCGGAGGTGACAGGGACGCCTCAGCCTCCGGGCCGCTCTCGGAAGCTGGCCTCCCCCCCGGTCCTGCACCTGTGAGGCGCCTCCCGGGGCGGACACCCGAATTCTAAGATGTGGGAGTCGCCGCCGCCGCGGGGCTGCCATCCTCCCGGGACCCGCCGGAGCGCCCCGCGCTGACCGTGGCCGCCTGTGGGGAGCGGGGACCGTGGGGCCCAGGGGGAGGGGAGTGGCGCAGCCTCGCTCGCTCGCTCGCCCCGCCAGCAGCCGCCGGAGCAGTGCGGTTGGACACAAGTTTGCGTGGGAGTGTTTTCCTTTTGTCAATAATTAATCGGTCTGGCAGCATCGGAGTTTTGGCAATCGCGCAGGCGGCGGGGCCGAACACCCAACTCTGGGAAGCTCGCTCCGAGCTGCGTCTGCAGAGGCGCCAGCGCGCGGTGCCCCGCTGAGCCGCAGGGAGGTGCGCCCACCCGGAGGAGGTAAGCATCTTCTGCCATCTCGGCTGGAAACCTCATTTGAGGGGGCATCCGATTTCCGCCTTCCTAGGGAAAAGGCAATACCGGGCTTTAAGGCAATGTGTCGGTGTGTTGTTTTACTGCATTAAACATTTTTAAGAATTCCAAGGGGTTTTCTTTTTTTTTCCCCCCCATTGGCCTGGAACTACGTGAGAAACTCTGATGTTTCAAACTCAACAGAAACCCAACTTGATTACTGAAACTTTCCAAGCCCGGAGAAGAGAAAATTACTTTGTAAATGACTTTCATCACTTATCTCTGGGCAGTGCAGTGTGAACTCTTCAGGGAAATATCATTGGGAGATGCTTGGTTTCCTTCTTAAATATCCACTCTTTATCTGCTTTCAGACTCTTATACAATCCTTTTTGGCCCCATAAGCTCTTGCAGACAATGATACACACAAGTGAACTGCCCCAGGAGGGATGAATTTCCAAGGAATACATTCAACATTTTTCTCATAATTATTCAGTAGTGTGTATTTTCTCAAACGTGCTTAACTGATCGTTTTATAAGGAACCTGGACTTCAAAACCCAAAAAGAAAGGTATAGTCAACTCTGCCAGGGGGTTGTGGGAATGGAGAGAGAAGGGTTTTAGATATGGGGAGAGATCCTAATTCAGAGATCTGTTTCAACTCTAATGAAATTCGCCTGGTTGGCAATTAACATATGCGCTCAGCCCATGATCAAATAAAGAATTGGAAGAATTGTTAAATGTAAGTATTTGCCCTAAAACCACAAATAAGTGCATCAGGAAAGTTGGGAATGTTGTTTTTCTAAGAGGCTTTATGGCACGGTAGTTCTTCGAATGAAACAAAAATTAAGAAATATGTGATTGTTTTTGTTTGTGAACTTGTTAGAGTATGGTATAAAACTAATGAGGTATTAGTAACTTGATTTTCACGTCAGAATAATTATAATCCTAAGCTTTTTAAAATAGGCATCATTTTGAATGCTGTTTCAGTAGTTCTGATGGCTTTGTGCATAGATTACTAGAGCAACAACAAACTTTCATATGAAATGCAGTCACCTTCATTATTCAAATATTTCTATACAACTAGTTAATAAAAATAAATTAAGAATGGTTTGTCGCCGAAACCGGTTTGGCTCAGTGGATAGAGCGTCGGCCTGTGGACTGAGAGGTCCCGGGTTCAATTCCGGTCAAGGGCATGTACGTATCTTGGTTGCGGGCATATCCCCAGTATGGGGTGTGCAGGAGGCGGCTGATGAATGTCTCTCTCTCATCGATGTTTCTGACTTTCTATCCCTCTCCCTTCCTCGCTGTAAAAAAAATCAATAAAATATATTAAAAAAAAAAAAAAAAGAATGGTTTGTCAAACCAAATGCATAGGCACTCTAGAATTTGACTGGATTTGAAGGTCAATCAGCCCTCAGCTTCTATCAGGTTTATTAGCCCTCTGTTTGTAAAAACTTCTGTTACAAATACTTTTGTAAAAACTTTTGTCCCTCCTAATTCTATATCTACTATGTCAGCATAAATGATTTTACCACCAAGTATACAAGATGCAAAATCTTCATTGAAAATTATTCAAATGGGACTCAACCTTCAGAATGTTTGAATGAAGAGCTCTGTAAATCCACTCTTCAGCAACACAACAATAACTGGTGAAAATTATAGGCAAACAGCAATTTAGTCTCTAGAAATTTTCCTGAGAAAATGCATCAAATACAGAAAAATTATTCTACACAAACTACTAAGTTTCTATAAGAACAGCAAGAGTTCCAGGTATCTGAGCCACAATCTACTTCCCTGCCCGCCTCTAGGCGGGTACCATAGTACTGCAGGTAGGTGCAGCCAAGAACACAGGGCTCCTTCTCAACCTCAATCCCAGTCCAGAGCTATAGCGTATTTCTGAGAAAAGCAGGCCACCAGCATCGAATCCTCCCAACTTTATGTTGCAAAAGTTCTAATCTAAACATCCCTCATTCTTAAGGTAAAGAAAAAAATGCAACAACAAAATGACCAATAATCCATTCTAAAATGGGCAAAAGATTTTTATTTTATTTTAAAATATATTTTTATTTATTTCAAAGAAGGAGGGAGAAAAAGATAAAAACATCAGATGAGAATCATTGATCAGCTGCCTCCTGTACATCCACAGCTGGCAATCAAGCCTGCAACCCGGTTGAACCATGACCTCTTGGTTCATAGGTCAATGCTCAACCATGGAGCCACGCCTGTCGGGAACGAGATTTTAGACAATTCTCTAGGGCACGAGATTTTAGACATTTCTCTAGGGCACGAGATTTTGGACAATTCTCTAGAAACAGAATTTCTTCAAAGAAGATGTCCAGATGTCCAATCAACATATGAAAATGTTCCTACTATCATTACTTTTAGGGAAATAAAGATAAAAACCACAGAATATCCCTTCACACCAACCAAATGGCTATAATAAAAAATGCATATCATAACTATTGGAAAGGAGATAGAGAAATTGGGACCATCCTATATGGCTGGTAGGAATATGAAATGTCGAATAGTTTGGTAGTTCTGAAAACGTTAATACAGAGGTACCATATAACCCAGCCATTTCCCTCTTGGATATATACATCTAAGAGAATTGAAAACCTATGTCCATGTAAACACTTGTACACAAATATTTACAGCAGCATTATTCATAACAGTCAACAAGTGAAAACACCCGTGTTGACTGATGAATGGAGAGATAAAATGTGATATGAAACAATGGAGAATTATTCAGCAGTATAAAGGAATGAGCATTGAAAAGACTATGCTAAGTGAATGAAGACCACATATTGTTTGCTATCCACAACAGACAACCCCACAAAGACAGAAAGTAAGTTCATATTTGCCTGTGGCTGGAATGGAGGGTGGAGCTGGGAAACATGGGGAGTGGCTGCTAAAAAAACGCAAAGTGACTTTTTAGAGTGATGAAAATGCTCTAAAATTGACTGACGATGGTTATATAGCTAAGTATTACTAAGAACCTTTGAACTGTGTACATTAAATGTGTGAATGGTATGGTATATGAATTATATCTCCATACAGTTTTTACAAGTTATCCAAGATATTAAAAACAACAGATGGTTTAGAAGTTGAACTTCATGAATTCCCCACCTACTACTAGACCAATATTTTTACCTGAGGCTTTTCCCCAAGGGTCACATTGGAATCTATGAAATGATAAAATGTGGCGCAGGTGTTACACAGCTATGAGATTTGCCTATGTATACGCACCTGCCAAAGCTTTCTTCTCTTCAGGAACAAATCCGATGGCATTCATGCGGTCCTATAGAGAATTTGCTTGCCATGCCCTATCTTTTTTGGACCCACCCACTCATATTAATCCAAGTCCGGGGAGGCCAGTTGTTCCTCCTGCTTCTAGATACATCTCCTGATAGTGCTTTATCAGTTCTGCAGGACACACTGAGTGGGAGAGGGAGGTTACCTCACCCTCAGGTTATACTAGATTGGCCCCGGAAATAGGCGTCTTGGGGAAAAAGGAAGAGCTGCAGCGGCCACAATGGTCCTCAGAGTATGCTGCCGTGTCAGTGCTGAGAAGCATGTCCTGTGATTATAATGATGTCGAGCACAAGAGGAACTCTCACATAATTACTACACTCCTCTTTTCATCTTTTATGTTTTGAGTCCCAGTAAACTGCCTGATTCTGTACTGAGAATTTGGAAATTGGATGATAAGGCTTTATCCAGAAATGGGAATATAAAATTAGTATATATATATATATATATATATATATATATATATATATACACACATACACACACACACACACACACACATATATATATATAATTAGTGATCAAGTTCTATCGGGGGCATCAGCAGCACCTGAACTGGTTATGAGTACATGGAGCCAAACCACACCCTTTGTTTTAGGGATTCATGGAAGTCTACCTGCATCAGAAACGTCCAGGTTTTCCATGCCCGCTAGCACAGACTTATCTTTGCACGCCTATGTTTAGAAGCGCAGATCATGCTGATGTAAATGGGTTCTGTGTGGTTTTTGACCATCAACTGCTTTGTAAAATACCCAACTGTTGTCTATAAGTTAAATGCATGTAAAAAACTTGATCATAGTTATTATTTATTAATATTGCTTTGATCAAGATTCATAATTCATGTAGTCAACAGGTATTTATTGTGCATCTACCCAGTAACCAGGACAATTCTAGGCCCTGCATGAGTGGGGGGCAAAAATAAGCAGAAATTCCTGTCCTTGAAGGAGCTTACATTTCACAGGGGATGTCAGGCATTGAGATAATAATAAGTGAGGTATATAGCACATGAGAAGGAGATAAGGCTCTGGAGAAAAATTCAGCAGGGGATGAGGCACAGTGTTAAACTGTGGCATCAGGCTAGCAGGTAAAATTTCGTAATTAAATAATACAAAGCCCGGCTGATTGGCTCAATCAGTTGAACATACTAGCAATCCCCTGCTCCTAGAGGTGGCAGGTTCAATTCCAGGTTAGGGGCACGTGACCAGGTTGTGGGCTCAATCCCCCGTAGGGAGCTTACAGGAGGCAGGTGAGGAATGTTTCCCCTTGATATTTCTCTTTCTCTCTCTCCCACTCCCTTTCTCTGAAATCAGTAAGAATATATTTTTTAAAAGAATGGAAAGACTGTGTACAAACCTGGCTGCTGTGACTCTGGGATAGGCCAGAGGCTTACCAACTCCACATGAACACCTCCACTTAGGAGCTTCGGCTTGCCCTTCCCCTCGGCATTATTTTGCTACTTTGGTTTTACTACTATTTCCCTAAAGAAAATACTGCATTAGCCACAACACATTCCAAGCTGACGCAAGGAAGACATAAGTTTAATACCTGCTCTACAACTAAGAACCACAACCTCAATAAAACACCACCTCGTGATAACAGAATTTCTCAAGGGAGGGAACCATCAGTTTGGGCTTTCCGTTTTCTATTGACCTTTCTCTTTCCCCTCTGCCCTGGAGTCTTGCCGTCTGCCAGAGGACTGAGTGGTAAATCATTGAGAACCACTTTTCCAAAACTAACACCGTTTGAAAAGTGAAAAGGTTGGGAAGAGGTTGAGGGGAAGAAAAATTCCCAAGCCATCCTGGAGAAGTGAAGAGAGAATGGATCTTTCCTAACTGCAGAACAGAGCATGGAATCCCACGGGGGAGCTGGGGAAAAAACAATCAGCATCTCCACTCTCCCAGACTGTCCGAGAAGCGCTAGTCAAGAGCACCTGTTTTAAAAGATACCTGAGTAGGGCTCAGTGGATAGAGTGTCAGCCCCAGCACTGAAGCATCCTGGGTTTGATTCCCATCAAGGGCATGTACTTCAGTTGCAGGCTCAATCCGTGTGGGAAACAGCCAATAGATATGTCTTTCTCACACTGATGTTTCTCTGTCTCTCCCCCTCCACTCTCTCTAAAAAATCACTGAAAAACTGTTCTCTGATGAGGATTAACAAAAATAAAAAAGATACTTGAGGATACACTGTTCTAGTAGAATATATTGGGTGTG
Organism: Lasiurus borealis; assembly: GCA_004026805.1. Taxonomy (NCBI): domain Eukaryota; kingdom Metazoa; phylum Chordata; class Mammalia; order Chiroptera; family Vespertilionidae; genus Lasiurus; species Lasiurus borealis. The sequence goes on along the minus strand of PVJN01006739.1, from coordinate 24,019 downwards.
ATACCTTTCCCAGAATAGAGCTTTTAGAAGATGGCTTAAAAGGGAGCACTGACTTGATTTTTTTTAAGTCAAAACGAACATTTATTTCAGGCTTAGACAAGAAGCATTTGAGAATGTCTAGTGTCATTAAAAATAAGTTAGAAGACTCCCTGGAATAGTGGAGTTTTATGGAGCATTAGAAATTTCATGTAATCAGCACATTTTAATTGAGCGGCCACTATGTTTCAGGCCCTGGGGGAATAACACAGGAGGACCTTGCCTCAAAGACCTTTCTTTCTAGAGGTTACATCATTGCCTTTGGCTGCAAACTAGATGAAGCACACAGTGTTGAGGACAGAAGTCCTGGACCTGCCTGCCTTGACACCCCCTTCCAGGCTGGGTTAGAGCCTCCGATGCTCTGCACTGCACTTCCCTGGCATGATAAGTACTTATCACACTGTGCGCAGATGCTTGGTTGTAACTAGCCGTGTTTCCAGTTTCCAAACTCTAATACCCTTGAATAAATCTTTATCATTTTTCTATTAAAGCTTCCTGATTCATTTATGCTCAATTGATGTTAGAAAAATAAGAGGAACACAATAATAATTGTGATAAAAGCAGCCCTCGGAAGATGTTGTCCATTATCTGTATAAATAGTTTTCCCTAATGGAATTCTCACTGCTTCAACCAAGCAACCTCTTCCCCTTGAAGTAGCTCATATTGCTGAAAGGTTTTCCTAAGAATCATCTCTGAAAACAATAAAACGATTCCCAAACTTCCCCTCCATGACAGCTATAACACAACTTAAAGCACCTTAGACCTCCATGACATGCTCCTCCCCTAATCTTTTCTCAACATTTCCTGTTGAAACTCTTCCAGACACTCTCCACCTACCTTCCTAGGGTGTCTGGGGTGACCGTTTTTAACAGCTGAAAGAAGGATGCTCATCAAAGCCAAGAGCGGTAGCCCTCTTTTCTCAGCCCTGGCACAGTACTTCTATAAATACATACAGAAGAATATTGATACTATGGTATAAAGGTGTATCCCTAAAATTCATGTTGAATTCTAACTCCAAAGGTGATGGGGTGTGCTTAGATCATGAGGAGGGAGCCTTCATAAATAGGATTAGTGTTCTTATGAAAGATGCTCCAGAGCCCAGCAGGTGTGACTCAGATGGTTAAGTATCTTCCCACGTGTCAAGAGTAACCAATTTGATTCCCATTTAGGGCACATGCCTGGGTTGCAGGCTCAATCCTCAGTAGAGGGCATCAGAGGTAGCAAAGGATATTTCTCTCTCTCTCTCCCTTCCTCTCTCTAAAATCAATAAAAAATGCTTTAAAAAAAAAAAAAAGGAAGAAACATCCTTTGCCCCTTCCACCATGTGAGGACCCAGCAAGAAGGTGCTGGCTAGGAACCAGGAAGAGGCCTTCACCAGAATGCAACCATTCTGGCAACTTGATCTCGTCTGAGAAATTTCCGTTGTTTACAAGCTACCCAATCTATAGATTTTGCTATAACAACCCAAATGGACTAAGACCATTGGATGACTTATTTATTTATTTGCCAACCGTATACAACACTATTGGCTCATAATGAGCTTGAAGTCAAGTAAAATTTCTTAATCTTTTTTACTTAAACTGCTCACAGGCCCCATATTACCCTTGGGCAATTGACTTTGTGAAATAAAGAACAAGGCTTTATATTTCCCCCAGGTTTTACCCTCAGTCATTCTCTTATCTGCTCAGTCTTTTAATTCTACCCCATAACTTGGGGTCACCTGCAAATTTGACCACCCATACTTGCTATGACTTAATTCAGGTGGACACAAATGCTATAATGGTTAGAACAAAATACATAGCCCAGTGGCTCACCACTAAAGACTCACTCACCATCTTTGTGATGCTTTACCAATCATAAAACACTTTAAAATTATTTCATTTAATTCCTACAACTCTCCTATGAATAAGATACTACCATCATTCTACATGTGAAGACAGAGATTCAGAAAAGACTACCTGAATTACAGCTAATAAACAACAAAATGAAAAACAAGTCTTACAGCTAATAAACAACAAAATGAAAAACAAGTCTTGCCCCGCTAGAGGGGCTCAATTGGTTGAGCATCTGGTTCAATTCCCAGTTAGGGCACATACCTGGGGTTTGGAATCAATCTCAATCTCTCTCTCTCTCTCTCTCTCTCTCTCTCTCTCTCTCTCTCTCTCTCTCCCTCTCTCTCTTCATTCCTTTCCATTCCTTTTCTCTCTCTCTCTCTCTCTCTTCATTCCTTTTTCTAAGCATGTCCTCAGGTGAGGATAAAAGAAAAAAAAAGAAACAAGCTTTAGGGTTTCTGTTTCCAGTGTTTTCTCAAAGACAGATTTTTTAATACAATGATTAAATAAATATGCAATCTCTGTTACCTTCCTCCCCACCCAAGGGTATCAACAGAGACTAATTAAAATCAAGAAACATTTTCCAGAAACCCAGTAGGTAAAACAGACTAAGAGCAAGCTGCTTTGATAGAAGTAATGTAAGGGTCACTTAGTCTCATTTCTCTGTCTCATCTGGGACATCCCCTCAAACTTGCCCTGGATAGTAATGTGATACTTTATACTACTTAGTACATTGGGAAGTCACTAGCCAAGTGCATGTCCTCAAACTGTAACCTTTTCTAAAAGTAATCTTTTTAAAATAAGACTAGGTTGTCATCCCTCATGTTTATTATACAGTCTAAAATTTTGTAGGAGGAAACCCATCTAAGAGGTTTAATAATCTTTTACAAGGAACAGAAATGTTTTAAAATTTGAAGGCATCTGGGGTTTATTCATATGTTTATCTTACAGATGAAGAAACAGCAGCTCCGAGAGGAGAAGTAACCCAGAATTATCCTGTGGAGGAACAAGAACAAGAATCCAAGCCTGGACCCTCTTAGGCAGGTAAATGCTTCTGATCATACCATGGAGTCTCGCTGTTAGAAATCTGACCCTTTGATTACAAAACAACATTTAACAGGATGAAATTTCTGGTTCCCACTAAGTAGCTAACAAAAATGTATTATAATGTATTATATTCACTATTATAATGGCATTTAAGATGACACAAAGGAGTAAAATGTGGCAACTCGTTTTAGTCAGGCCTTGAAACACTGGTTCTTAGTTTACAGGCATCGCACAGGCTCCTTTGAAGTATACGCAGAAAAACTTTATGCAAAATTCACAGACATTCCAAGGAGTTCATACATGTGCCCATGCCACCACCCCCCCCCCCCCCCCCCCCCAATCTTTGGCCTCCAGGTGAAGAACCTCTGGCCAATTCCAGTACAAGTGCCAGTATTGGGCTTGCATAGCACCAGCTACTATCTTGTTACTGAATCTGTTGGTTAGAGGCTGCTTCTGTTTCTGTATCCTTCATCTTTTATTTAAATGGAGCAGCATCTTATTTTGGAAGAGCTTTGATGCAAGAGAGGAGCAATGTTTGAATAAGTTATTAGTTAGCCACATGGGGCAAATTAATAGAGAAATATAATAAGGTGAAAATATTTTTCTTTCAAAAATGTTAGCAATAAAAGTGGGGATGGTCAGTGCTCATACCTTTTATAAGAGAAAGAAAATGAAATAGAATTTTTTAAAAACCTAGATTACCACTATCTGCCTACTCACTTTTATTAAGCCAATAGCCAATGGGGAAAAAAAAAGAAATTGGGGAAGGGGTGAGAGAAAGCATGATGGTGGCATAGGTGAACACCGAAACTGCTGCCTCACACAACAATTTCAAAACTACAACTAAAAGACATCATCCAGAACCACAGGAAAGCTGGCTGAGTAGAAGTTCTACAACTAAAAGGAAAGAGAGGAGCTCACAGAGACTCAGAGGAGCGGTAAAAAGCTGAGGTACAGAGACGCGTGCGTGGAGAGAGCGGGCAGTGGAATACCTGGCTGGCTTCCTCTGGCAGAAGGGAGACGGAGACTCCAGACTGCACTGAAGCCCAGTTCCGGGCAAGACTTATATGGGGGGAGTCTGGACTGTCATGAAAAGGGAGGAGTGCATGGAAATTTAGGGGAGCCGCAAAAGGGCAGTGGTCTGGGAGTGCGCACACCACTGCTCGCAGAGAGGACAGACTGCTGATTGTGCCACTGGCTTTCTCTAGTGGGTGGGAGACAGAGCCTTCCAACTGCACTGAACTCCACTTCTGATTGCACTGAACCCCAGTTTCAGGCGAGACCCTGGAGACCCAGACTCATACAGGTCCTAGAGCACAGAGGCCTAGAAGCATACATGTGCATGTGCACAGAGAGGGCTACAGCAATTACTGAGAGACACTTGAGACCCTGGGGCTGTGGAGGGTGTGGCTGACTGGAAGTCAAGGTGTCTGCTTAGCCCTGAGACTCCACTCCATCCAAGCTCAGAGAGGCTTTTGCAGCTTTGCAAGTCTTGTATCATAAGGCTGACTTTAGCACAGAAGTTCTCCCGGCATAGCGAAAATGTAGAGACAAAGGAACAGATTGCAAATGAAAGAAATGGAGGAAAACAAATGACTGGATATAGAGTTCAAAACCATAGTAATAAGGTTTTTCAAGAATTTCCTAGAAAAAATGGATAAACTTAGTAAGACCCAAGAGGAGATGAAAAAGGACCAACTAGAAATTAAACATACACTGACTAAAATCAAAAAAATTACACAGAGAACTAACAACAGACTAGAGGAAGGCAAGAACCAGATAAAAAATTTGAAATACAAAGGATAAAAAAACACTCAATTGGAAAAGCAAAAAAAAAAAGAATCCAAAAATGTGAAGATAATGTAAGGAGCCTCTGGGACAACTTCAAGTATACCAACATCAGAATAATGGGGGTGCCAGAAGAAGAGAAAGCAATATACTGAAAATCTATTTGAAGAAATAATGACTGAATACTTCTCACATCTGGTGAAAGAAATAGACTTACAAGTCCAGGAAGCACACAGAACCCCAAATAAAAGGAATCCGAAGAGGACCACATCAAAACACATCATAATTAAAATACCAAGAGCAAAAGACAAAGAGAGAATATTAAAAGCAGCAAGAGAAAAACAGTTCATTACCTACAAGGGAGCATCCATAGAACTGTCAGCTGATTTCTCAACAGAAACTATGCAGGCCAGATGGGAGTGGCAAGAAATATTCAACGTGATGAACAGCAAAAACCTACAACCAAGATTACTCTACCCAGCAAAACTATCATTCAGAATTGAAGGGCAGATAAAGAAATTCACAGATAAGAAAAAGCTAAATGAGTTCATCATCACCAAACCAGTATTATATGAAATGCTGAAAAGTATTCTTTAAGAAAAGGAAGAAGACAAAAAAGGTAAAGATAAAAATTATGAACAACAAATACATATCAACAAGTGAATCTAAAAATCAAGTGAATAAAAAATCTGATGAACAGAATAAATTGGTGAATATAGTAGAATCGGGCATAGAAAGGGAGTGGATGCCAATTCTCAGGGGGCAAGGGAAGAGGAGAGTGCAGGGAGAGACTGGACAAAAATCATACACCTATGGATGAGGATAATGCCGGGGAAGAGGTAAGGGCAGAGGGAGGGGTGGGAGCTGGGTGAAAGGGAGCTATGGGGGGAAAAAAGAGGAACAAATGTAATAATCTGAACAATAAAGATTTATTTTTTAAGAAAAGGAGTACTAGGTGTGGAAAAAAAGAAATAGATGTATCTTCTGAATGATTGTTTCTTAATCCTTCCCTTTTTCTAGAAAAGATTTATGGTTCTAAAATGGTTCACAACTATTTCTTCACTTAAAATAGTTTGCCTAACGGACATGGCTCAGTGGTTGACCATCAACCTATGAACCAAGATGTCATGGTTCAATTCCTGGTCAGGGCGCATGGCCAGGTTGAGGGCTTGATCCCCAGTTTGGGGCATGCAGGAGGCAGCTGATCAATGATTCTCTCTCATAATTGCTCTTTTGATCTCTCCACCTCCCTTCCTCTCTGAATCAATAAAAATAAAATAACTAGAAAAAATAGTCTGAGCAGCTCTATTATTAAAGTTATTGATAATAAGGCTTGATTTTTACTAATTCAAAAAGTATCTGATGGACACTCAGTATTTGGACAGCACTGCTACGGGAGGCAGTATGGTGTAATGGACCATTTTGGAGCGAGATAATCCAGGACTGAATTCTAGTATTACTTCCTCCTTAGCTTTGACAATAAATGAAGTGCAAAAACTTAATGAGCCCCAGTTTCCTAGTCTTTGAAATGAGGTCATATATAATTTATCTCCTTTATGACAGTTATGAATAAACATTTTGAAGAGTAATCTCTCTAAAAAAAGACTTGTAATTTAATAATCGATAAAGTTCATATGTTGTGCCTTAGAAATGATATTCTATTTTAGTCTTTGCCTTAGCAATAGTGCGTTAGCATAATATGTAGTAATCATAACAGTTAACATTCATCTAGCCCTTCCTATGTATTATCCTAAATACTTTACACTTTTTAATCTTCCTGGAAATCATATAAAGTTCTATTATCATTCCTATTTTCCAGATGAGGAAATTGAGTCCCAGCTGTTGAGTAGCTTAGCTAGGGTCAAACCCAGACAAAATCCAGAGCCAGAGCTAGTTAAGGACTCTCCAAGTTCTCTTTTGCCAGGATTCTCACCCAGCTCCCTGTATGTTCACGATGGGGCGCATTAAGTAAAGGGGTTCAAATATATGGTGACAGGTGGAAACTGAACTTTTGCCTATGAACATGCAATAGAGTATACAGATATCAAATTATAATGTTGTATTCCTGAATTTATATAATTTATTAACCAATATTACCTCAATAATTATATTTAATTTTGAAAATGGGAATCATTTAAGTTAAGCACCTTGCCAGTGCCTGCTACAGTGGAACTTAATAAATGCTGTTTCTGTTTCCTGAAGACTTCTACATGATAAGATTCATGTATCTTTTTTGGGGGGGGTGGGGAAGGGGCACCATTCAACCTACAAATAACATCTTTATCCAAATATCATTTAGAGCTCTATTTTTATTGATTTCAGAGAGGGAGAGAGAGACATAAACATCAGTGATGAGAGAGAATCATTGAATGACTGCCTCCTGCACATCCCTTACTGGGTGGGGATGGAGCCCACAGCCCAGGCATATGCCCTGACCGGGAATTGAACTATGACCTTCTGATTCATAAGTCTATGCTCAGCCACTGAACCATACCTACCGACTGGCCTTAATCCAGATATCTTTATGTCTTGGGATATTCTTGACAAACAAACCCATTCATTCAAAGAGGGAAAAGAACATTTCATCTCACCCAGTTTAGTCCTGTAGTTTTATCGGTTACAAAATTGGTTGGTTAAAACCTTTCTCCTAATATGACCAGATGTCATGAGCCTTCTCCATATTTACTTGAGGATGAACAAAGTTTTCAGTAAACAAACCATTGTTACCCATTTAAAAGAACAAGTTGGAGTTCAGCACTCCTCCCCTTTTCACTACAAGCATACCCATCGCCATCCACTTAGAAGGCAAAAGAGAAGGAAACCAACAGGAAATACTGGGTCCTCATTGTTCTTCTCAGGAGAATGAAAAATCCACTTGGCTAAATTGTCAGCAAACTTTTTTTTTTTAGTACAGTTTATCATTTATTTATGTAGCTCACTTCTAAGTACAAGATTACAAAAGTTAATTAGAGTACATAATGTAATTGCCTAAAAGCAAGTTTTGACATAACTCTATAAACTCCTGCCTTTCCCTTCCCTTCTCCTCCCACTTCCACTCCACCCCCATCATTTCAGTAACTAGCACCTGGAATGCTAACCAACCCAGTAGGGAAATACCACTTGATCTGGGGGTTTTCAGAGAGAACATGTCAACAATGCAGACTCTTAAGAGAGAAAGCCTAGCTCTCCACTTATTCTCCTAAAAAACAGTAATAACAGATACAGAAGTAGGTCAGCTGAGGACTGTGAACAAGTAACAGGCTACATTACTATTGTGACAAAAATCACATTATGGAAGATCAGTGTTGCTAGTCATCAAAATAGGAACACTACTGAACTCATCACTAGAAGCTTTCCATATTGTAGAATAAGAAATAAAGAATATGCTAGAAGCACCCTAGCCAATTTGTTTAGTGGATAGAGTATCAGCCCATGGGCTGAAGGGTCTTGCATTCGATCCCAGTCAAGTTCACGGTTGCAGGCTCCATCCCAGCATGGTGGGGGCACATGCAAGAGGCAACCAATGGCAGCATCCTTCTCACATCAGTGTTTCTTTCTCTGTCTCTCCCCATCCTGTCCACTCTCAAAAATATGTATGTGTGTGTGTGTGTATATATATATAAAGAATATGCCATAAAAATGAGGAGGAAAAGGAAGATGAACAATAGAAAAACAAAAGATTTTTAGAAGTAAATGTATTCAATGTTACCAAAATAAAAAATAAAAAATGACAAAGAACACAGAAAATTATATAAGAAAATTCTATTGGAAGAGTTTTGGTTGACCAACTGCCTATGCAACCAGATTTCCTTTAATTGAACTCTGGGAACAGGGCTCAGTGGGAATGCTTTTGACAAGTTGGTGCTGCAGTAAGTCCCCTTCCTGGCCCTCAGTTTTGTTCTTTGAACAAACGTTTGCTTCTGAAGACCATCAAATATAACTGATAGAGATGACATAAAAGCTTAATTTTTTTATGATCTGAAGTCTAGCTCCTATGAAAATCAAGTCCTTAGAACCACACAGTAAGCAAGTAGTTCCTTTCCCAAATCCTGGGCTTGATGGCCAAGAGCTGGTGATGAAAGAGAAAGGCAGAACTACTATGCTATGCATGGAACACAGTTCTAAGGAAAGGGGTTTGTTATGACAGAAAAGTCGTTTCAGCTGAACCGTTTAGCCACTTTTCCCACTCTTTTTCTTTTAAGTACAATAAATATTGGGTTCTTATGAGCCTCTGCTAGGGCTGTTTCACATTAAGGGTCCAGGAATCTGGAGAAGGGGGCTGGGTGTAAATGAATAAACTAGACATGAAATGCAAATTTGGGAAGCATGGAGGAGCCATAGAAGGCTCCGTTTTTTAGTGAAGTGGGCTCTCCTAATGATCCGGACCCATGGCTTTTTATCCTCACATTTTTCCCTTTAGCAAAGCAGATATACATATCAAAGGTAAGGTTTGGTATACAATAAAGGACCATCTGGTTAGGGGAATTGCTTTTGGCTGTTCCAGCTGCAAGTAACAATATGCAGATTTTCAGCTCTGCTGAGAGTCAATTCAACCTTTTGAAGACTTCTCGAATTTATTATGACCTGCTAGACTTAGCCTCCAGCGGCCACTTAGTTCACATTCTTATAAAAAAAAAAACACACAGATAAACACATCATAGAATTTATCACTTCCACAAGTACTGTAGGAAATTAAACTACTAAAAGTTCACTGATGCCAAGAACAAAACTAAACATGTCAACCCTCCTCTCAGAAGGTTTTTTGGTACCTTGGCAGCTCCCGATTTTCACAAAAAGAAGGAACCCCAATTGGTAACTCACAATTATTATTTGGAGATCTTTGGGGTTTGTTTACTCAGTTTGGGATGGTACATCTATGAAATTTTGCCAGACCACTAACACCCCATTACAAATTAAAAAACTCAATGGATTTTTAAAAATATTCTTCAGACTACTTGTAAGTATATTTTTCAATTTCAGACCTTCATCATTTTTAGAGTTATTCATTGATATTTATTTTTTTAATCCTGGTAAAATACATATAAAATAGCAGTTTATTATTCTTACCCGTTTTGAAATGTGCAGTTCAGGGGTGTTAAGTACATTCATATTGTTGCGCAACCACAGTGTTTTCATCTTGCACAACTGAAACTCCATTCCCATTAAACATCAACTCCCAATCCTGTTTCCTCCAGCCTCTGGTAACCACCATCCCACCTCATTTAGAGTTCGACTACTCTAGATGTCTCTCACATAAGTGAAGTTGTACATTATTTATGGGCTTTGTGACTGACTGACTTCACTTAGCATAATGTTCTTCCATGTCGTAACATGTGTCAGGATTTTTAAAGATGAATACTATTTCATTGTATGCATCTACTCCACTTGGCTCATCCATCCATCTGCTGATGGGTGCTTGAATTGCTTCCACTTTTTGGCAACTGTGAACAATGCTGTTTTAACATGTGTGTAACCTTTAATGACTTTTTTAAAATGATTAGTAATGACTTTAAGGCCATGGTTAGTGCTGCAGCTCAGTCTAAAAACAGTGTGGTAGACCTTGGAAAAATACCTTCTGAAGGAAAAAGCCACCCAGAAGCTATACTCTTTCCTCTTTCCTTATTGGATAATGGGGTTTCTTTTTCTTTTTTCAACAGGTATAAAGGGATTCGTTCTAAAAAATGGGCATTATAGTTAAACACTTGGCCCAGAAGCCCTACTTTCCCCTCCAGTTTTAGCAGAAATAAACAGGAGTAACGGCCTTGTTTCTATATGTGTGAATGAAAAATCACTAGGAACAGGACAAGATACGTCAGCCCCTCATTACAAATTTCTCTTCCTATTCATAACATCTACACAACACTAATGTACTCGGTCTTCTTTTTGATAGCCAGACAACATTGAGATTGATCTAATCTGAATGTAATAGTTATTAAATTACTATGAAATATCTTTTTATACATATATATATATTTTATTGATTTTTTACAGAGAGGAAGGGAGAGGATTAGAGAATTAGAAACATCAATCAGCTGCCTCCTGCACACCCCACTACTGGGGATGTACCCAAAACTAAGATACATGTCCTTGACTGGAATCGAACCTGGGACCCTTCAGTCCACAGGCTGATGCTCTATCAACTGAACCAAACCAGTTAGGACACTATGAAATATCTTAAAATCAAATTCTAAATTTTCTTCCCAGACAACAGAAGTCCTTTATTCATAAATACCTCTGGAGTCTGAAGAAAAAAAAAAAGCCAAATAATAAGTATAGCTTTGAATACACAATTACTCAACACATGCCATGTTGCCCAATGGCCTCAGATGATAGTTGGACTAGAAATACATGTTTCCTATTGTTCTGCTTTTGTTCATGTTAATAAAAATGAGAGGCAGCAAGGGGTTCGGAGAACCACAAAAACACTCGGCTCCTGCATATAACTCAAACCAGAACTGTCCCAACAACAACTTGGATAAATTGTTGCTGAGACTTTTTCTTTTTCGTAGATTATTTCAGTAACTCACTTCTATGTAAAAGATGATAAAACTTAAGAATAACTTAGTTGCCTAGAAGCAATAATATGTTTTGACTTACAACCAATTGTTTTTTTCCTCTCTGAGGAGTCTATAGAATTGTCCAAATTATCTCATGAATGGGTAAAGAAAGTTCCTTAACTGCCCTGTGGCTGTTGGATTTTCTTCTCTGGCTTTGCTTCATTGCAACTCTTATTGGTCTTCGTAGCTTACTCTAAGTTTTGGGCTCTGAATCCATCACTTCTGGTCTGACTTCTAATATTCAACCCGGTACCGGCATGAGGAATTGCTTACCGAAGAATAGCTGGAGAGTACTTTACAATGGAAAGAAAATTCCCGGGAAAATGTTAAGCAAGGATGGAACTTTCTACGGGGCACAGAAAATATCAGAGCAAGATACGTATCAGGAAACTGTGAAACTAATAAATGAATATTGGGCCTGACTCTTACATAGAGCTGAGGTTATGCCATTAACCACAGGAGTCATCACATAGGATTGCACAGTACACGGCCCACACAGTGGTATATGGAGGCCCTAACCAAAACATATTTGAAAATTTGTTCAGAGATTACAGCGCCTTTTAAGTGGTGGTTTGTGGTAATGCAGTGGCTATTTTGTTTGTTTACTGTACAGGCACTTCAATTAGCAAGTATAATTAAGGGCAAAGGGTTGGTTTTTTTTTTCCCTATCAAATATACAAAGCACTCCATTTTTTAAAAGTAACCATTATAGAATAGGCCACAAAGACTTTTTGACTTTATAATTTAGGAAAGTGTTGCAAATAGTTTAAAGTTGTACCAATTCACAACGGACAACAATAAACACTACTATCACTCTTACTGTTACTTCTGAAGAGTGCAAAATCTTTCCCTACACTCCTTACGACTTCAGCGAGACAGATTTATCTTTATTTTACACGGGAAAGCCGTGACAGAGAGATTTGGGACTTTCCCAAAGACACAAAGTAAAGTAAATGAGTCATTGAATGAATGAACAGAAATAGAGAAAAGAGAAGTGAAAAGTAAGGGAAAGAAAAGGAAGGAAAAGAAAAAGCTGCAATAGAATTCGTGTCTCCAGATAGTCCCATCCTGGGATTTTTTTCCCCACTACTTTTCTACCTACCATCTTAAATTATTACTCACATAGAGTAAACATTTGTAAAAGCCATTGTAATGGAATTTAACATTTTTCCCCACAGAGTTCATGAACTGAGCCACACCAGCAAGGACAGGGTATTTTTTTTTTTAATGAACAAAGAGAATAACAAAATACAGTAGAAACTAATCAAATAGAACAGAATAAAAAAGGATCAGCATGCACCTATTTTGAGATGTTTATTTACACTCCTGAACTGTACATTTCAAAATGGGTAAGAATAGTAAACTGCTATTTTATGTATGTTACCAGAATTAAACTATTGAGATGTTTTAGTTATATTGTTATGTGTATATATGTAGCCTGCATCACAATGTAAAACGTACTTTTTCTCTTTAGTGTGTTTAAAAATATTTGAATGCCAATCCTTTGTGGAAGGGTATTATTTAATTCTGTTAAGAATTTTTAGAAAAAGTTTTCCAGAAGTTCAGAACAACACAAGCAAAGTTTACTGGAGTTTGAAATAGGAATAACTCTGGACCTTTCAAACGTTTCATTTGCTTTTTGTTGGTTTTGGGTTTTGGTTCTGGTTGGAGTTTTTTTGTTTGTTTGTTTTTGTTTTGTTTTTGCCTTTAAAAATAATTAGATTTTATTTTTAAGAACAGTTTTACCCCTAGCTGCTTTAGCTCAGTGGATAGAGGGTCACCTTGTGGACTGAAGGGTTCCAGGTTTGATTCTGGTCAAGGGCACATGCCTGAGTTTCGGGCTGGATTCCCAGTAGGGGGCGTGCAGGAAAAGGCTGATCAATGATTCTCATCATTGATGTTTCTCTCTCTCCCTCTCTCTTCCTCTCTGAAGTCAATAAAAATATTTTTTTTTAAAAAGAACAATTTTATATTTACAGAAAAAAAAATAATACAGAGAGTTCCCAGATACACTCCATCCAGTTCCCTAGTAACAGCTTACATTAATGTAACATTATCATTAACTAAAGCCTATACTTTACTCAGATTTCCTTAATTTTCACCTACTATCACTTTTCAGTCCCAGGATCCCATTCAGGTAACACAATCCATTTAGTTGTGTTTCCGTAGGCTCCTTTGGGCCATGATAGTTTTTCACAATTGGCTTGTTTCTGATGACCTTGAAAGTTTTACGGAGCATTGGTTAGGTATTTTATAGGATGCTCCTCTATTGGAATTTGCCTGATGTTTTTTTCCTCATGATTAGACTGAAGTGTTGGGTTACTGGGAGGTGATTAACAAAGCTAAGGTACCATTTCACGGCGTGAAACATGGGTATGCACTATCAACAGGATTGATCACGGTGGATGTGGGCGTTGATCAGCTGGCTGAGGTAGTGCTCCATAGTCTTACCCACCATAATTTTACTCCTTTTTAACCCCCTCTCCACACTGTAGTCTTTGGAAACAAATCACTCTGCTCCCTTTAAAAGAAATAATTTAATTAAAGGAAGTTTGAGCTTCAGTAAGTCATGTTGAGTCCTTTCCAAAGAATGCTACTTCTGAGTACACCATCCCTTTTTAGATACGACATCTTTTTCCACAAGAGGAAGACACTTTTTTTTTCCACTTCTCAGATTTTCAGGTTCCAAGGATGAAGCATAAAAAAAGCTGAGTGATTGATGTGGAATTCCAAAATAAGTTGGAAAGAAGTTAATGCAAATCAATTGTAGGTCTTTTCTTTTTTGGTCCTTTTTTTGTTAATCCATACCTGAAGATATTTTTCTATTGATTTTTAGGGAGAGAGGAAGAGAGAATAAAAGACAAGAACATTGATGTGAGAGAAACACATCAATTGGTCGTCTCCTGCCCAGACCCCAACCAGGGCCTGGGCCAGGGAGGAGTCTGCAACCAAGGGAGGTGTCCTTGACTGGAATTGAACCCAGGACCCTTTGGTCTGCAGGCTAACACACTATCCACTAAGCCAAACTGGCTAGGGTAATTGTAGGTCTTTAGAAGGAAATTTAACCCCAAATATGTTGGGGTTTTGTTTTGTTTTGTTTTTAACATTCTTTTATAGCTTGTATTTAGAAAGGTAAATCTCTTACTGAAAAAAAAAAAAATTCCAATAATTTGGAGTGCTTTCTTTAGGTGGAAGAGAGCTGTAGGACCAAGTCTTCTGAGATATTCCCCAGGTAAATGCCACCCTACCCACATACCTGCTCCTCATCTTTCATTGAGGTTGCCTAACTTTCTACCACTCCTGTTCCCATGGACAAAAACAACAACAAAGAACATCCTGAACAAGCACAGGCTCTGCTTCTTTACCTCCCCGCATGCCCTCCCTACAGTGCTCTCATTCCGTGACTCACACGAGGGCTCAGGTGAACACGTGTTGTTTTTATTGCTCTATTTATTTTAGCTTTCCCCTCCTTTCAGGCCAGAATGGAGGAGAAAGCTAAAATTACTCTCCCTGAGTAATGTGGATCATAAGTCTAGGTTTTTTTCCTTCTCATTTTGGGAAAGGAGAGGAAATTTTGCCTCCTCCCACCCAGCCACAAATCTAGGGAGAGGACAATGTCATTGCTTGTTGCTAAAAGAGCAACAAAAGACAGACTCTTACTCCCCAGTCAGGTATGAACTAACTTCTTAGTGGACTTCAAGTCCTTGCTATTCCCCACGGTCTTAGTGTCCCCATCCAGTCACAGGGTTCCCCTTAGGATTCAGTCTCTCCCTCTGGCTCCCCAAACTCATAATCCTCCTCCCTCTCCTTCCCCTCCATCTGGCAAAACTCTGCTTTGGGTCTCTTACCCATGCAAAGATGAACATTACTGACAAGAACCTGAGCTTTGCCATTTCTCAATAATATTTGCAATCAACAAGCCTCTAGATCTTCCTTCAGCTTGGAGGAGAATTTGAACTCTGTGATTTCAGGAAAATCATGGGTAAGAGAAGAATGGCATCTGGGGAAACAGAGGGTGGGGCTGAGGTCTTCCAGATATCCTGCATACCTGATTCCACTGTCCTTGCTCAACTTTGAGTCTTTGAAAGACTATGGCTCTCTTACATCATGTTGTTTCTCTCTCTCTTTCCCTCCTCTCACTCTCTTGCAGAGTCTCTAAAATTAATGGGGAAAAAATCCTCCAGTGAGGATAAATAAAACAAAACAAAAATATGCAGTACCTGACTATATTTAGTCAGGGGCACTGACCTCCTTTCCCTTAGATTATCAAATAAAAAACTGACAACAGCTAGTACAACAACAACTGTCCAGTGTGAATGAATCAAAATTATTCCTTTTTTTTTCCAAATTGGCAAAAAAAAAAAACTTTTTTGGTGTGCCGCAGAATTTCAGTAACTAGTTTATATGTGTGTCATGAGATGGAAAAAGGTTGAAAATCGCTGACTTATAAACGTAGAACCTAAATATAGTGCATATTCTAACAATAGGTTGTAGCAGATGGTTTACCAATAATAACCAACTCTCTGTCTTCTCACCTTGTCATAATAAGAAACAATAAATCTTTAAAATAGCTTTTAATCAAGAGGGAAAAGAATCAAAGAAAGGGGAAAAATCAATGCTTTTTTTTTTTACTGACTCTAGATTTCATGAGAGTGAAGTGAGATGTGACTATATAAAGCACTGTTTTATGTTAAAGCTGTCTACTGAAAAGGTTGCAAAACAATACAGAGAACTGTAGAAACTGGCTAGAAAAAAAAATTTTAATCTCAATTCTTTAAATTGCCAGCAGGATATGACCAAGGTCTTACAAAGCGCCCACCTTTGTGTAAAGAATGTTTCTATGGCTCAGGCGTCTGGGCACAACTTAGCTGAGGGCCTCTGTCTCAAGGTCTCTTACAGGCCTGCAGGCAAGGTGTCCATCAGGGATGTGCAAGCAAGAAAGAAATTTAATTTTAGAGGGGGGGAAAGCAGTGGCCAGGCAATTAATTTGTGCATTTTTAAAAGCTAAACTGTAGAGAGAAAAAGTAAATAGTATTTGTAAATGAGCGATTAATCTCATTGATGAAACTGGAAGGATCATTAGGACTATTTTAAATGGATTTTCAGTGCATGGTTGATTCTAAATAAATAACACCCATAAGAGAGCATTGATTTTCCTGAGACGATTGTTATTCAAAATCAAGTCAACTTGGCTTTAGAGTACAGGGAAGACAGCATGTCCTCATCCTCTTTCAACAGCATTCCCCTGTTAAAACCCTAATACACCGGATAAAACTGTACGCAACCTACCCACCAGACCCTATAGTGTTTGGGGACTCATTCTAACCACTCCCTCCTCTTCCTTTTTCTCATACTCCCAGCCTCCCTCACTAGGTCTCTGTGTTCCATTGCCTGGACCACCTCCCAAGCTCCTTCCCACCTCTAACCTTTGCATAAGCACTAATAGAGCCTTCTATCTTGGGCACCATTGTTCTGTTAGACACAATCATCCCTTGGATCTTATCTCAAACATCTCTTCCTCAGAGATATGCTCACACTGGATCAGGTTTCCCATAGCTTCATATGCTCTGCTCTTTTCAATCGTGTAAATTGATAATTATATATTTGTATATATTATTTCATTGCTACCCGCCTCACCAACTGGACCAAGTTCCGGAAGCAGAGGGTCTCTCCCTGTCCGAGCACATTCTCCCACCTTCAGCCGGCACAGCCTGGAACTTGACACCTGAAGAATGTACGCTCACGTACTGATCAGCTCCCTGGCACCACCCCAGACTCTTATCTAGATAATGAAGAGGAAGCAAGCATGGGTCGCCATGAATAGATTTTTTTTTTAATTAGGTTGAGTTTGACATATACAGTTGTCTAGTGAGATAGCCTAAAAGCTCAGTGATAACCTGTAATTTTCTGTGGAAAATCCCAGTTGCTTATATAACTTTGCTCACTGAAATGATCACTCCTTCTGTTGCTCATTTCCTTCCAGACCTAACAGCATGGGTCATTGCTCTTCTTCTGCAACCAGAGCTGGGAATTAAAAAAAAAAAAAATCATCTTTGCCTGTAACTTCTTGCTAAGGTCCACCTACCAGGACAAGGCCTTTATTTTATATATATAATCTTATTGATTTCTTACAGAGAGGAAAGGAGAGGGAAAGAGTTAGAAACATCGATGAGAAAGAGACATCTATCAGCCGCCTCCTGCACACCCCCTACTAGGGATGTGCCCACAGCCAAGGTACATGCCCTTGACCGGAATCAAACCTGGGACCTTTCAGTCTGCAGGCCGACACTCTATCCACTGAGCCAAACCTACATCTACTTAGTTTCCACTCTGGCTTTGAGGAAAGATAGGAGGCTGACTTTTCTTTTCAGAGGAAAGTAAAACAACTTCAGTTGTTTTATCCGCTCCTTTGAATTATCCTGACCATTATTACAGAGAATGACGACCTGGTAAGCACAAAGATTTGCCATTTTAAGTTTTTTTGTGGAAATGATCCTTATCAGAAAGTGTTACTTGTCAAAGCCAAGCGACTGCAAGTCAACAGCAGTGAACCGTATGCTATTGAAGCAGGGACTCTGAGTGGCCCATATGTTTTTTAAGTTGGTGACTTGACATTCACTCCTTCGCTCCTTCACTCAGCAGGTATTGACTGCTTACCATCTTTGTGCCAGGCATTAGGAAAGTCTGAGACTTTGGAGCAAAAACATCTTGCCTGACTCAAAGGAGAATCAGAGAAAAAGGAGACAGCTGCAGGTCAGAAGATAGAAACGATCTTCAAAGAAAGTTAACTGTGATTTGAATGGTAAACGTTGTCAAAATGGACTCAGATGGGGTGGCACCATTAATCTCAGGAGGAAGCAAAACAGGCACAAAACAGGTCAGCCTGTTCCCCACAGACACTGCAATGTCTACGGAAGTCTGCAAAACCTTCCCAAGGGTCATTTTCTTTCTAGAAGATTTACATGTGCTTATAGCTGTCCTATCTGGGAGGGGGGAAAAACACAACCACCACCACAAATGACTAGTCAGGGTACACTTCGTGCTTCCCATTTGTTTCAGAGGTCCCCAAGACCACCCACGTGCTCAGGGGCTCGCTAGAATGACTAACAGGACTCCACATACATCGTATCCACAGCTATGGTTTATAGCAACGAAAGGATATGCCACAGGATCAGCAGGGAAAGAGACGCGGGTGAAGTCTGAAGAAATCCAGTTTCAGGCTGCCTGTGCTCCCCTCCCATGAGTAGACATGAAGTGTGCTCCCTTCCCTTCCAGCAAGAAGTGATGATACATGTGCCATGTCTCTGCCCAGAACAGTCCATTAGAGACTCCACGCCAAGGTTTTTATTGGAACTGGTTGTGTGGCCATCCTCTGCCTGGCCACGAGCAACATTTCAGGCTCCCAGAGGAAAGCAGGTGTCCACCATTAATTACAGTTAGCATAATCTAGGCCTAGTGGATCATCTTCATCCACAGGAGAATGGAGAGGACATTCCAAAACCCAGGACCCCAGGTGCCAGCCAAAAGCCAGACTTGCACCAGGCCCTTCTAGAGACAGCAGCCTCAGAGTTGCTATATTAACTCTTCTGCACACAATTCTTTCCATTGTCTTTCAGAGCATGTTGCAGAGAACAGAAGATTCATGTTTATCGCTCTCGGTATACATGGCTAAAAAGGGTGGGTCACTTCAATTTGTAGATTGTTGTCTCTAGAGTTATTACTAGGAATTATCACTTTGGGGTGAATATTACATTAATAACATTGTTGCTGTCTCGTGCTAACGATTATAGTGGCGATATTATTAATTTCTATGATACATTGTGTATAATGTCTCAATATAATATTCATATTAACCCATTCCATGATCATGAACATGTTCAAATCATGGCAACCTCAGCAGAATCCATTGTCTGGCTCCTTATCGTAATTTGTTCTAATCTGTTGCCTTCTCTCACAGGCCAGGCTTTCTGCAGCGTGAAGGAGCCAACCATGGATTTGAGGCGCGTGAAGGACTATTTCTCCTGGCTCTACTATCAATACCAAATCATCAGCTGCTGCGCCGTCTTGGAGCCCTGGGAGCAATCCATGTTCAATACCATCTTGCTGACCATTTTTGCTATGGTGGTGTACACCGCCTATGTCTTCATCCCAATCCACATCCGCCTCGCTTGGGAGTTTTTCTCCAAAATGTGTGGCTACCACAGTACACTCTCGAATTGATCTTGGCTGCATTCTGTGAATTCGCAGTGCACATGTATGTGTCGCTCACAGCTCCTTGTTTTTAGGTGATTACTGCGTCTGCTTTCACTGGCTGATCTAAAAAGCTCCCACTTCTCTATGCACTCTTAGGTCCTGCCTGAAATTGGAGATAGATGCCTCGTTAGGTTCTTTTGTACATGTTACATTGTGCGTCAGACCAAGATAATACAATGACCTTACCTCACGTACCATATTTTCTCGGTTTAAATCTATGGCTTTAGTGGGGTTTTTTTTTTAATCAGGAAATTTCATATAAAATTTTTCTGGAGAGTAGGCTCATGAGACCTATCAAAATCGTGTTTAAAATATTTGCTCCCTTGATACCGATTCTATACTAAAGGGTATATTTTTTAAAAATGTGTTCATAGGCTACTGTCAAAAGCATCAGATCCTTGTTTACAATATAAAGATGTGAATAAATTATATGGGCCCCCTAAAGTATTGGTTTTTTTTTTTTACTCAACTACTGATAACTAAAATCGTTTTACTTCAAGTGCAAAAGAATAGGCTGGAGGCAAATATCTGCTTTCAGACATGGTTCCTGAATTGTTTCAAATGCCTCTAAAAGTCTGGCTTTACAACAATTTAAAATCAACAGTGTTGATTTTAGATAACCCAGTAAGTATTATAATACAAAATAATTTCTACGTATAAGAAACAAAATATAGTCAGAGTAAATTCAGACATTGTGACTGTGATGTTGTGTTGCCTTGCATGATGCTGGAGGTGGTGGGGGCGGGGAGAGAGAAAATAAATTGCTTTTCTTCTGTGCTTTCACTGAGTGGAGTGGGAGCATGTATCGGGCTACAGGAAGAAAAGCTAATAAATAGGCTGGAAGTAATATTTTACCAGCAGGAACTTGACAGCTCAAATTAAACACTCCTTTGCAGAGCAAAATCAAGATTTATTAAATTTCCTTCCAAGTGTTCATTTTAAAAACAATTGCTGCCCTAGCTAGTTTGGCTCAGTGGATAGAGCATCAGCCTGGGCACTGAAAAGTCCCAGGTTCGATTCTGCTCAAGGTCACATGCTGGGGTTGTGAGCATGATCCCCAGAAGGGGGTGTGCAAGAGGCAGCCAATCAATGATTTTTTGCCTCTCTCGTCATTAATGTTTCTATCTCTCTCTTCCTCTCCATTCCTCTCTGAAATCAGTAAAAATATGTATTTAAAAAAATAAAAAACAGTTGCACATTTTAATTACACTGCTGAATCAGATGTGAATGCCAAAGATCAATCATTGCAATTTTTCTTTCCTCTCAATAAATATCAACATTAGTGGTACTGAAGGGTAAAAGTATAAATAGTTTTTGGACAATATTTGCACCCTTGTTTGTATTATGGAGAGAAAAAAAATTTCCAAAAAGAGCTAGAAAGATGTTTTGGCATGCCAAATTAACTTGCATGTTTGTTTAAAAAACACACACAAGCACATGGTTTGAAGATAAACCAGATCTGACATGTATTGTTGATTTTTGCAAAATAAAACTAGGTTTAATTTTATAAATAAAATATCCACTTCAGATTTGCTTTTTCCTCATTTTCTAGATGCTTACACCCGTATTTCTCCCCCAAATTATCATTTCTTACTAATCCATTGTGGCACCTGATGTAAAACGAACATTTATCAAGGTTCTCCGTGGTGAACGTGTTTCACATGCTGAGGTAGGTGTTAAGGTCTCCCGGTTACAGGGAAGGAATCTAGAACTTGGAAAAGATACATTTCTTGTTCAAGGCCTTTAGCTACGAGAGGCAAAGCAAGGAAGCAGATCCAGGTCAGGACCACCGGAGAGCCCCTGGGAGGACAACGTGAGCCAATGAAAGCGGATGGGACGGGAGTCACCACGTGTTGGAAAGCAGAACCCCATCAAATAAAAGGAGACAGCTGAGGTCAGAGAAACAGCAAGCCCAGGTCCCGGCTTCCGCCTTTGCTGCTTCCTCGCATACTGTGCTCACCGTTTCTATGCTGTTCAGGCCCATATGCCCCTTTTGAAAGATTGCTTTCACTTTTAAATATTTAACAGAGGATTCTCAGTTAAAGCATGAACTTGGATGCATGCCCAGTTCACAATGATTCAACACCCTTAGTATGTGGACCCCTGCTAAGTACTCTTGGAATGCAATCACAAAGGTACTGCACTGCCTTTAAAATCCTCCTTCTAAAAAGGAGAATTAAAATAAATATGCAATGCCGAGACCGGTTTGGCCCAGTGGATAGAGCGTCAGCCTGCGGACTGAAAGGTCCCCCAGGTTCAATTCCGGTCAAGGGCATGTACCTTGCTTGCGGGCACATCTTCAGTGTGGGGCATTCAGGAGGCGGCTGATCAATGTCTCTCTCTCATCGATGTTTCTGACTTTCTATCCCTCTCCCTTCCTCTCTGTAAAAAATCAATGAAATATATTTAAAATAATAATAATAATAATAATAAATATGCAAGCTTGATAAAGGGTATTGCAAACCACAGCCCCAGGATGTCACTTTAAAGGTAACCATTTTCTCTAGGCCAGTGGTCGGCAAACCACGGCTCACGAGCCACGGTTTGCCACTCTGTTGACTAATGAGTTTGCCAACCACTGTCATGCACTACTCTTTACCTCTTTGCACACAATGTGCCACAATTGCCTAATCCTCACAACTTCCAACTGCACAGTAACATTTAGTCTAGTCCAGTGGTCGCGTTTGGCTTGCAAGCCATGGTTTGCTGACCACTGCTCTAGGCAATCAAAATAACAAAGACAGGGCACAAAAAAATATAATCAAATATGATTGGGCAGGGGAGGAGAGGGAAAGAGACAATCTGCAGAAGGGAAGAGGGCTGTGCCTTCCCTGCCTGCTCTGTCATTTCCTAGACGAGGCAGAAATGCTCTTGTCCTTGACCATCGTTAGCCTGGACTAGAAACACTTTTACATGCTTTTCTCTGGCTTCTGTTATTTGTATATTTCAATGGTTATACAACACTTAAAAAAAAAAAGGCCAAAGTTTCATAGTTAAAATAGGCTTGCATTTGTCATTCACTGAACTAGGAATCGCCAAGTGTTTCTTCATTGGTATTGGCCAAGTCTGTAATTGTTTTTATCTATTTGTGCAACAAAACAAAACACGAAACGTCAAGAAATAAGGCATTCTTAACATCAAGATAACACTGGCCAGTCTTTAATTAAAAGTCATACATGAAAAAAAAGTATCATTAGTCCACATTTTCTACTACTTTCTTCTTTTATTGCTAACTTTTTTCTTCCTCTCACAAGTAGATCATATACCCCCTAGAAGGCAGGAAACTTCCTTTTCTCTGAGTCCCCAGTATCTGCCCCAGGCCTGGTACAGAGCTCAGCAGATACACATCCTAGGGGACATAACAGTTCTACACGGAAACAAGGAAGCTCACTTTGCACTGGGCCAACCTCAGAATGGGCAGTTTCTGGCTACTGACCAAAAGAATAACATTCACTTATTCATTTTGCATTCAACGAATGTATTACAAGTCCACCGTGTATTAGTAGGTAGAGAAATAGAGAGATGAATAGACAAGTGATGAAGTACAGTAGAAACTAGTTGGTAGGTATTAAGACATTGATGATAAAGTTCTCTTAACTTTACTGCATGTTTGAACTTTTTTATTTAAAAAATGCTGAGGAGAAAGTCTACCATATGCTATTCATTGAGCTTACTACTAGGAAACAAAGATGAACAAGACAGAAACAGAAAAATCATGAATGTATGAATCATACAATTCTGTAGGCAAGAAAACACAAGAAAAAATATGCAAACAAAATATTTATGAATTGTAAGGTCTTATTAAAAAAAAACAGCAGAGTGCTGGAGAAAAAACAACAGAGGGCTGAGGACGGTGGGCTGCATTTGAGCAAAATCCAAACTTCTCTCAAACTTCTAATCCATATGAAATTCAAAATTCCAATGGCTCCTTTTTATTACTGTATTTCTAACAGAGACAGCGCTTAATACAGATGTCTGACTGTGGGGGAGGGGGAGACTGCAAACTAGAGGAGAGCTCCTCAGGTCCCACCTCCCAGCCTTTGCCTGGCACACCCACACCGGGCAGAACGATTTCCTGGCTGGCACTGTCTGCATCACTGGGACCAGTGACTGAGGACAGCCCACTGTCACTCACCTCGGATTCCCACTCAGTGGTGAGACCGAAAAAAGGAGGAGGAGGAAAAGGAGAGGGAGAGACTGGGGAGAGGGAAAAAAGAAAAGGAAGCATCATTCTTCTGGTTTCTACATTCATACTGGAAGGCCCTGGCTTCCAAGTAAATTGCAATACCTCTCTTCCATCCTAATCCCTCCATGAACTTCCCAGATCTCACATATTTTTTTCCTAACATACACCATGTCTAAATTACATCTTGTTCGTATTAATTTTTTAGTTTTGTTTGCTAAATAATTCACTTTTGCCCCAGGTAAGAAATCTTCTCCATAGCCAGGCAACTGATCTTCTCTCCATACTCTAGTCGCTCTTGCCTTCCCTCCAAGGCCTGGTTT
>PVJN01006738.1:50129-73903 GCA_004026805.1 Lasiurus borealis | reverse complement strand
AGGAAGGAAGGAAGGAAAGCAACAGCGTAAGAGTCCGAATATGCATATGTGTATGTAAAGGAAGGGCTAGACATGAGTCATATTGCTTCCTTCTGGGAAGCAGCTCCCGGCAAACAAAAGTTATGTAACTAAGTTCCTTTTAAAGCATGTTCTCTTGAATACATTCTGGTGATTAGTTCTTCTCTCACCCTTCCCGCTTCCATAGCCAGAAATCTTTGTTCCTCAGTCAGTATTCCAATATCATTTTGAATTTATGTAATTTTACTTATTACACTGTGTACTTTTTTCTGTGTTTGTGGAGTAAGTTCGGGCTGGTGGTTATGCAAAAATTTGCCAACATCCTCTTGAAGTCTAGTCTTTATGCTCTACTATTTTTTAAGGATTGTTAACAACGCTTCAAAATGCTACTTATTTAGCCATTTCTTATCTTCAGATTTTAACCCGAAGTAGCAACCTTTGAAGTGTTATTTTATCAGTGTCTTAGCCATTTGTGCCTGGTGAGGCTTGGAAGGGATCCTAATTTGGGGTTTATCAAGCTTTCTCTTAACTTAGAACCCTATATAATGCAAATTGAACATCACTCCAACATATAAGATGGCTGCCCCCATGTGGTCAAAGATGGCCAACCCCATGTGGACACAAGATGGCTGCCACAAGATGGCCAGTAGGGGAGGGCAGTTGTGAGTGGTCAGGCCAGCAAGGGAGGGCAGTTGGGAGGGACTAGGCCTGCAAAGGAGGGCAGTTTGGAGGGACAAGGCCTACAGGGCAGGACAGTTAGGGCAACCAGGCTGGCAAGGGAGGGCAGTTGGGGGCAATAAAGCCTGCAGGGGAGGATACTTGGGGGCAACCAGGCTGGCAGGGGAGGACAGTTAGGGGTGACCAGGATGGCAGGAGAGGGCAGTTGGGGGTGATCAGGCCAGCAGGGGAAGACAGGGGCAATCAGGCCTGCAGTGGAGCAGTTAGGTGTCCATCAGGCTGGCAGGTGAGTGGTTAGGGGGTGATCAGGCTGACAGGCAGAAGTGGTTAGGGGCAATCAGGCAGGCAGGAAGGCAAGTGGTTGGGAGCTAGTAATCCTGGATTGTGAGAAGGATCCCAGATTGGAGAGGGTGTAGGCTGATCTGAGGGACTACCCCCCCCCATGCATGAATTTCATGCACCAGGCCTCTAGTGTTAAATAACATTACAAAGAAACAAAGTTGATGCAAGAAAGGAAGATTATTATAAAAAGACTTAGTAGGTCCAGGTGTATATCGGTCAGAGGTTGAGCACTGAGGTCATGGTTGGAGGCCACATTTCAATTCTTGGTCAGGGCACATGCCTAGGTTACAATGGGCTTGATCCTTAATAGGAGATATGTAGGAGCCAGGCAATCAATGATTCTCCTCACTGATATTTGTATCTCTCTCTCCCTCTCCATTCCTCTCTGAAATAAATTTAAAAAATATATTAAAAAATAGTTTTCTGTGTGTCTAATGAATCATTTTTAATGTTTTACACTTAACAGTGTTTTGAACTCTAGAGTTTCTCCTCTTCCTTATGTCTGCTGTATGACCTCATCTGAAGAACTGGCAATGACAGTATCTACATCATAACCCTTTGGAGGATTATACAGTAATTCATATAACGTACGAAGAAAGGTGGCTGTCAGACAGTAAATATTCCATTGATGTGAGCTGTGGGAACTCTACCATTATGCAAATATGACATGATTGTACAAATAGGAGGTAATGCACACTTCTTAAAGTTGTGGATTTATCACTCAGATTTGAGTAAGATTTACTATAATATTTCTATAATATGGTATGTATATTCCTTACTCTCGGGAACTAATTACTTCTCACTTCAGGCTTGCAGCCTGAGGACATTCATTTGTTTCCAGTGCGATCAGAAAACATCTCAGAGTCTAAGTAAATGTCAAATGTGTCTTGGAGGCCAATAAGCTCATTTATCAAGTTGTCTGATCCTAATATAATACAGCTGCTGTCTACAAAAGCCGTTACTGTTCACAGAAAAAAAAAAAAGTTCTATCTTTCCTAGTCAGCCAAATTTTGTGATGTAAGCAGGGACCACTAGTAGTTCCAACTTTTACCATATCGTATCGGAATTATCATGTTGTCTTTATACCTATGAACTACGTGTGGTGTACTCAGGGTTTTAACCAGGAACAGGTAGCACACTCAAAATGGGCAGTGTGAAGAGAGTCGAATAAAGGGTTGGTTTACAAAGGGTTGACTGGCATGTAGGAAGCCACGCAGGAGAACCCAGTAACCTCACGGGACTAGGGGCAGCAGCGGTGAGGGTGGTGGGTGGGGCTTTGCCACTTCCAGAATGAAGTGACCAGGAATGACTAGGGGCGGGGGGCTTTGCTTCTCTCTAGGGCAGCGGTTCTCAACCTGTGGGCTGTGACCCCTTTGGGGGTCGAATGACCCTTTCACAGGGGTCGCCTAAGACCATCGGAAAATGCAGATATTTACATCACGATGCATCAGTGTAGCAACATTTCATGGTTGGGGGTCACCACCACATGAGGAACTGTATGCAAGGGTCGCGGCCTTAGGAAGGTTGAGAACCACTGCTCTAGGGGGCCTTCTCTGAGGGACGCAGCTGTCTGCTCACTGCCAAGTGGCCAGCTGCAGTAGAAGAATGTTTTCAGTTTCAACTGTTGACAAAAATGGCAGTTTGTAGAATTCAAATGCTAGGAAGTTAAAAAAAAAAAAAAGACATGGACTAGTTGGTGGGGATTCATTTGAGGCTGTGAAAGAAATCTGCATTTAGGGTTTTGTAATCTTTAGCTTTGATTTTTATCTTGTAAATGAACTGCTCCCTATATACTAATAGATGCACTATAACACAAGATATCCAAGGTTCATTTGGAAATATACTAATGTGTTCATCTCCTTTCAGCACCTTTCTGCAGGTTTCATGTTCTCCTCTGCCTTTTGATGTCTTTGTCACTTCCTGGCCCTCTATTCATACCAAAGTGTTTGATCTCTGGAAGTGGCCCCGCTGCTCCATTCTGTGGTTCGCTGGCCGTTTGTTTTGCAGAATGTTTTAGAAGACGTATCAGCAGTGGAGAGCAGTGAAACAGGGTATCCTTGCTAAGGGTCATAATGCAGCAGCCGTTAAAAATCATGCTGTTAAAATCTGTGTATGTTATGGAAGGGGAACAGATGTCCAAAGCAACTGGAAAAAAATCAGCAAAATAGCTCCTACTTCTATAGGTGGATGGATAAGTAGGAGTGCTTATAAATGTATCTGCAGGCACGTGCATATGTGTGTAATGGGTGTGTGGATCCACAAAGATTCTAGAAGAGTTACCCAGGTGTCAACAATGGTTACCTCCGAGTGAAAGATTCAGAGTTATTTCACTTCCTACTTTTCATATAATTAAAAATCATTTTTTTTTTACAATGAGCATGTATTATATTAGTCCTCAGGACATACATCCTTTTTAATTTGGGAAAAATGCTCAGACCTAAAGCTCATAACCATTGCAAACAGAGCGCTATTATTAGAAAAAATACAATAAGGAAAATATCCACTCCTGTACTTAGCAGTGACACTGTTGAGAGCTTTGACATGGTTGCATGTATCGAATGACATATTTGCAGGTTACATTTTGGGAAACAGAAGCACCGGAGCGCTGTGAGGAGTGGCGTGCTGAGTGCTGCGGACGAGAAAATGTTTTGTCCTGACCAAGCATCTTCGTTCCTAGAACTTGCGGTGACTTTGAAAGGACTTCAGTCTCCTAAGGCTCTGTGGAGGCTAATGCACCGCAAGCTATTTCTTACCCTCTGTTTTCAGAGGGAGGACTCTGAAGAGTGAGTGGTATCGATTGGCTTGATCGAGGTTACATGTGATGGTGAGCAGGGCTTCCAGGAACATCCCGGTCCCCGGAGCCTGGATGCAGTCGATAGCCTGTTGTCTCCAAAGCTGGATGATAGATGAGCTCGTTATGTGGCCAGAGCAGGGAGAGCCGAAGCCTCCAGAGCCTGTGAGGAGACTTGCTCTCCCCATCATGTCCCCCGACCATCCTGTGTCTGTCTGGTTGCTGTGTGGTTGGGAGACTCACTCTTGCCCACCCTCTGGTTCTTTGTTTCTTGTTTGGGCAGTTAGTTCAATGGATTTTCTTAATAACCAGAACTTGATATTTGTCCGTCCAGAATGGAATATTTATTTCATTGTAAAGAATTAGTTATAACTGAGTAGACCAGAAAAATCAGCATGGAAATTAGACTTTTCACTTAAGCCTGTATTTTGTTTATTTGTTTGTATGTATGTGGTTTTTTTCCCCAAGAAAGAATACAACTCCACCTGGATAGAAATGCCTGGGTTAAAACTGAGCTCTCAGCCAAAATCGGTTTGGCTCAGTGGATAGAATGTTGGCCTGCGGACTGAAAGGTCCCAGGTTCGATTCTGGTCAAGGGCATGTATCTTGGTTGTGGGTATATCTCCAGTAGGGGGCGTGCAGGAGGCGGCTGATCGATGTCTCTCTCTCTCATTGATGTTTTTAACTCTCTAACCTTCTCCCTTCCTCTCTGTAAATAATCAATAAAATATATTTAAAAAAATAATAAAAAATAAAATATATTTTTAAAAAAGCAACAAAAACTGAGCTCTCAGAAAGTTAGTAACTTAGAATACATACTTAACTCACTGGGCCAAAAGGAAGGAAAGCGCTTTTTGTGTGAAAGAGAAGAAAATCACTTATTATATGGCAAGAGGCCCGGGGAGCTATTTGTTGTTTTTTAAATATATCTTTAAATATGACTGTGTATGCATTTGGCAGGATGATCTAAAGGGGAAAGAAAAAATATATGCGGTAGCATTATGAGAGGAATTTAATATATATAGGAAAGCCATACTGAAACAGAGTTGACAGTTTTAAATTACTTATCTTTTAAAGATATAGCACATAGTAAAATTGGTTATGAATTTTGGTGGGCATACATCTTTATTTGTTAATTTATAGAATTTATGTTCTAACATTTATTTTTGCTCTCTGAATTCATGAGGAATATATCTTTCTTATAAATTTCCTTACATCTGAGAAATAAAACATCATTCCTTGCATATATATTTAAGTTTAGTTCAAATAAAGGAGTTAGTTTAGCATTTATGTCACCAAGTAAATTAACTATATTTTAAAATTGCTATAAACCATTAATACATGCAATTGCTTATAGAATCACAAACTCCTAAATCTTTATATGCATTCAAATAATTGTGTCTACTGGCAAATACTCAAATCTCCATTTATTGAAAGAAATCCCCATTATTAACTGGTATACCTAGGAATAGGGAGTAAAAAAGTTTCCTATTTAAGACAGCTTAAGATATTAATATCATGCCATAACAGGTATGACAAGGTAAAGTATTAGTATTTGAGAATGTTCTCAACTCAAAGAGCCTGTGCTCTATTTTGTCGTGTAACTGTTCTGTTTACTGACCAAGCATGAAAAAGAAACCTCTATCCAGTCACTACCTTTGTTTATTCAGTTTATCTTAACTAAATACTAACAATTTTTAAATGTTTAAAATCTCATCACATTCAGGGGAGAAGAGGGACATCTCACCATCAAATTGGTCTTCGTTTTCCTTCTGAAAAGATAACATAACCTTGGAAGTTCACAAGGGGAACGATTACTAAAAAGGAAAATTAGGAAATGTAAACACAGTCAAGATCAGTGGCCTCTGAACTTTTTTATGTCAATAAAATATGCACATGCTTGTATTTATCAATAGGTTATATACATGAACTACTATAATGTACTCTGTGCATGATAAACATATTCTCAAAATAGTTATTAACATAAATAGAAATGTTAACATCTTCCATATGATTCCTAAATAGATGATTTTGTGGAACACCTGGGTGTGTGCCACCCCTACCCCCTACGCCCCCAAAATAATATATATACACTTTGGAGATCTTCAGTATAGAATTTTACTCTTTCCTAAATCTATTAAAGCAATTCCTTTTTTAAAGAAAAAGGGAGGGAGAGAGAGAAAGAGAGAGAGAGAGAGAGAGAGAGAGAGAGAGAGAGAGAGAGACCAATTTGTTGTTCCACTTATTCATGCATTCATTGGTTGATTCTTGTCTGGGCCCTAAATGGGGATCAAACCTGCAACCTTGGCATATGTGGATAGTACTCTAACCCAGTGGTCGGCAAACGGCAGCTTGCGAGCCACATGTGGCTCTTTGGAAGGGGTCGACCTCAGTGACCTAACCTTAATCAGATTGAGGACGTTTTTAGCAAAGGCCAGCTTAGGAGTACCCTAATTAAGCTAATAACAATGTACCTACCTATATAGTTTAAGTTTTAAAAGAATTGGCTCTCAAAAGAAATTTCAATTGTTGTACTGTTGATATTTGGCTCTGTTGACTAATGAGTTTGCCGACCACTCTTCTAACCAGCTGCACTACTCCACCTGTGCCCTATGAAGGCAATTCCAAATTGTATGATTGGACATTAAAATGGGAAGGCTCAGATTTCTTCATTCATCTACAAATATATCACCAAAATAATACTGTATAGCAACCTACCCCCAAACATACTGGTATAAAACAATAAATGTCTATAGGTCAGCTCTCTCCATGGTTAGTTCTGGGGTGGGGAGGCAGTTTTTCTGAACTTGGCTGGTTTTCTCATGTCGCTAGCAATGTTTTGAGCTAGGATTGTCTCAGTGGGAACAACTGAGCTTTTTCTCCATGTTCTCACCATGATCTCAGAGAAGCAGGATTGGAAACTTAATGGACCTAGTGGTTTTAGAAGTTTTTGCTTCCATTAATTATGCTTCTATCTCATTGGCCAAAGCAAAGCAAGTCACTTGATGGAGCCTGGCATTAGATTGGAAGAGGAACACAGAATTAAAGAATGAAAGGCCAGTGGTTCGGGACATTCATGCAATCAGTCTACCTCATCAAGAAAGTCTCTTTTCTATTAACTACAATATATGTAAGTGGCTAATTTCCAGATAGCTGTAGGAGTAGCCAATTATATAGCAATGTTCTGATTATTTGAGCACTTGAGGTAATTCTCTGGCCATAGTGGCAAAAATGTCTTTGTAATTCAGCTCATTTGAAGTTCAAGTTAAATTTTGAAATTGCAATTTCAAAGGATTTGTCATTGCTGGCCTGGCTCTAAGGAACCAATAAAGGTACAATTGTGAATATAATAATTGTATATTAACTTGTTTCACATATAGATATTGCTTTCTAATTCTACTTAGGACACTGCAGTAGAAAGGTAAGGCTTCTTTCATGGAGTTGGTCTAAAATTAAAGAAGAAATATGATAAGACATTGCATTTATAATTTAAGTAAGAAATGGATAATTCCACAATGAAGACACAGCAGTTTGCACACATAGATTATTTAAAAAACACACACCCTTTAGGACCTTTCTTCAAAACTGAAAAACAGATTAATTCTGAATGATAAATTTGTATGTATTTTTGAGGTAACTTTTCATGTCCCAGATTCTGTGTTACTGCCTTAGAAAAATATTTGTTTATTTTAAGCATTATAAAATAGAAAAAAAATGATGAATAATAATAACATTTTTATTTTATGTGACATTTTAAAATTTTCCATGTGTTTTTCACATGGATTATTTCAAGGAAAGAGCCGAATGAGTGCATCTTCATCCTTATAGCAGTCAACTACCATCTCCAGAGCACCCATGTGGTGCCATTTTAGAACATTTATTTAGTGGCCACCACTCTATGAAGCATTTACGGTTTGTATTATGCCAATCTTACAGATTAAAACAAAGAGACACACAGAAAACTTATGAAATTGCCCAAGGTCACAATTAATGGTAGGGTTAGAACTTGAATCCATGTCTCCTGACCCCAAACCCTATGCTCTATTTCTTAACCACCACACTGTGCTACACTTAATATTACATGGATTTATAACATTATAGAAACCCTTTAAGAGGTGGATGATCTGAACAGTGCCTGTCTAGGGAGTCAAAAGAGACATAATCAATGTAAAAAACTGTAGTGATTAAGAGCAAAGCCCCTGGAGACAGCTTGTATGGGTCTGAACTTGAGTTTCATGTTTTTTCAGTTGTGTGACCGTGGGCAGGTTTTAAAAACTCTTGTGCTTCTGGCTCTTTATCTGGAAAGTTAAGATGATAACAGTGTTTATCTCAGAGAAAATTTGTGAGGGTTAAATAAAAGGCTATGCACATTACTGGCAGTGCTGGCTGGCCTGTAGTAAAAAAGAAATATTTGATACCATCATTACAGTCACTGTTTTAATGTGACAAGTAAATAAGTAAGCTGGAACTGAAATTATGACGTCAGAAAACTTGTCAGAAACTTCCTTCCTTTCCCCCTCCTTTGCTACCATGCGGTTAAAATCCTATGAAAGTGCCTCATCAGATACTTCTTCCCACTGATTTTCATTCTGGCGTAAGCCTCCTGGTTTGGCAGAGCGATTCCTGATTATAGTCATTGGAGCTCAGAGATTGCAGGACACATGACTTCCAACAGCCAGGCACACAGCTGTGGCCAATGTGGGTCTCAGATCCGGCTCTCGCTCTGGATTCTTTTTTAGGACAATAAAAGGGACTAGTTTGTTCTGAACGGCTGTCCCGAGGCCACCACCCCTGCAAGGATCACTGCACATTGAATTCTGTCGCTTTAATTGGCAGCTGCTGTCATTGTGACATGATTGTAGCTGTTTTTTCTTCCTGAAGTATCAGCATAGGAATATTAATTTTCTTAATTCTGCCATGATCTGCAGGGAGAGTACAAGATTACAGTGTTTGGGGCTATGTGAAGACTAACTGTGAGTTCTGGCAGTGTCATCTAATCCTCTGAAAAAGTGTGAGAAATGAAAAGCTAGTGATAAATCCATGTGTGGCTTCTCAGTAAGGAATATACAATCAGAAACTGGGGGCACATGAGTTTAGTTGGGGGACAGGGAACGAAATGTTTCTGCCTGTAGTCCAGTGATGAAAACATTAGCATCTGCTGCATTCACAGTATATTTGGCTGCAAATGACAAAAAATAAATAAAAATTCAGCGTTGTTTAGATAGAAATTTCTGTAATAATATAAATGATCTATGATTGCATAGTCCAATACCAAGAAACCAAATTTTTTATCTTAATTTAATTTTCATTCATTTAAAATGTAAAGCCACATGCAGCCAATGGCTACCATCCTGGACAGCACATTATAAAGGATGGCTTAAACCAGTGGTTCTCAACCTTCCTAATGCTGGGACCCTTCAATACAGTTCCTCATGTTGTGGTGACCCCCAACCATAAAATTATTTTCTTTGCTACTTCCTAACAGTAATTTTGCTACTGTTGTGAATCGTAATCTGTGTTTTCTGATGGTCTTAGGCGATCCCTGCGATGGGGTCGATGGACCCCCAAAGGGGTCGTGCCCCACAGGTTGAGAACCACTGGCTTAAACGAATACTATGACTTTTTTTCTCACATGAGAAGAAATCTGGAAGTGGAAAGTACAGGGATACTGCCGGTGCTTTAAGAGGTTATTAAGGAAAAGAGCTTTGTCGGTGTTCTTTCTCAGGAACCCCGACGTTTGACTTTCTCCTTATATGGTCCTAAGAGGACAGGACTCTAATGCATCTGTGTGTTCAACATAGGAAGAAGGACATTGTGTAAAAAGCTAGGCTTTCACCTTAAGAGGCTCTTGTCAAAAAAGGTTCGCCTATTTCTCATTGGCCAGGACTTGTCACATGACCACCCCTGCCTGCAAGAGAAACTGGGAGTTTATGAATTTCTAGTTTAACCAGTTCTAATGCAGAGAAAGCCAAAGGAGGAGAAGTTTGGAATGGACGTGCACTGTATAGGTCTACAGTTTTTCCGTAGCAGCCACTTAATTATACCATGGAATTCTACATCCATGGGCCAGAGTTGTCAATATCTTTTTCAGAGATCTGGGTGACAAATTGTAGATGACACTGGACTTGGACTTGAGGCTATTTAGCACTGTAGAATATAGAGCTAGAACTCTGATGTATTGCAACAATGAGGACTAGAGTGTTGTGTTTAAGAAAAACAAGAGTAGTGTAAGTGGTCTTCGAAGTATTAAAAACAAGCCTGTTACTTAGGAAATAAAGATATTAGAGGCAGAAATACAACACCAAAATGTGAACGTATGTAGGATGTGTGAGAAGCACGGTCTGGTGCAACCTGAAATTCCCTTCCCCCAACATTAAAACTTATCCTTTCAACCTCCTTTTACAAATAGGAACCTGAGGCTTGCTGCACCTAAAGTGCTTGTCCACAACTTCATAACCTCCCTTGACATTGAGGATGCTGAGCCCACGTTGTCTGAACCCATAGGAACCCATAGGACAGCAGGCACTCTGCCCCGGGCTCACAGTCTCATTCCTTAGTAACGTGTGATTATTTCTGAGATCCATGTCTGCTCACATTTGTTCCTCAGCTGGAAATTCATGGAGAGTGGCTGTCCTATTGAATAAAATCAGCCTTACTCCTTCCTCTATGTCTGAGCAGTGGGCAGTAATGCCCAAGACAATGGGCTCTTCAAGAGCTAAGAATGTCTTGTAATTATCTTCAGATCCTAGCAGAGATCTGGTACATAACAAAGACTTAAGAAATAATGACTTTATCAAACACTGAGCAATAAATCTCCCATTTTGGGAGGACTATTAGATCATATATTTTTTCTTCGGTAGAGTTGAGTTTTTTGTGTTTTGTTTTTTTCAGGCTGTTTTGGGTTTCTCAGTTTTGCTAGGAAAATATGATTGTGAAATGTAGATAAATTTGTGAATGACTTCCGGTATTTTATTCAGTATATCTAAAGATTATGCTTGTTCATTGAAAGTATTTTCTAGGGATTTCTTTAATAAGTTCTGTCTTTGAATTGATGGTTATAGAGGTTTATGTTCACTTAAAATTGAAATTAAGGATAGAAGGTTTTCTATAGACTATTTTTTTGCATATGGATACTTTTATGCTTTCATTTACATAATAGGTTGATATTGTTTATTCTCTCTTTATATATATATAATATAATTGATTTTTTACAGAGAGGAAGGGAGAGGGATAGAAATTCAGAAACATCGATGAGAGAGAGACATCGATCAGCCGCCTCCTGCATGCCCCACACTGTAGATGTGCCTGCAAGCAAGGTACATGCCCCCTACAGGAATCGAGCCTGGGACCTTTCAGTCTGCAGGCCGATGCTCTATCCACTGAGCCAAACCGGTCTTGGCGATTGTTTATTCTCTTTAAGCATTTTTCCTGAAGTCACGATCCCTTATAAAATGAATACATTTTTAAACATCTAAAGTCCTATTGCAGAAACTTGAAAGGAACTATATATATATGTATTATATAAACCAATAGACAGTTAGTTTGCTTAGTCTTAAAAAGGAACTAATGGGGTGAAATTAGCCACATTTTAAAAATATATAGCGCAGATGGCAATGAAAGCTAACTTTATCCCCTACTTTCCTCAAATGTAGATTGTGCTCTTCACCTATCTGACTTCATTTCAGTACTAAATGAAGGAACAGTTAGCACAATGTTCAAAATAGCCGGGTCTTAACAGCTGCCTCAGGAGGAAAACTGTATCGATTTTATAATCCTAAGAATAAAGACTCCACTTACCTAACTCTCTCATCTTTTAAACACCGGCCGGGGGTAACATGATACTCTGAAACAAAGCTGCTGCCAATTTTAGAGAAGTTATAGAACCGAGAACGAAGACAGATGCCCAGGGTTTGGAGTGCCTTTGGTCTGCTTTTATCGTTATCTTGCAAGTTATGGAAAAATTGATAGAACTCACTTATTAATATCTGCCTCCTCCAGTACCAGTAGATTTCCTGACTCTCATCTCAGGCGAAAATGGGTTTGAAGTCTCTTTGTTGGTTCCTGTGAGGATAGAGGGACACATTCATTTCGAGGTCCTTCAGTTAGGTAACTAGACGGTTTCTGTACATCATTTGCTATCCTTACACCTCTCTGAGGAAAATAGTGTTGCTCCATTTTATAGAATAGATTAGTGGCCTCCTGAATAGCTCAATAATTCGCTGTGGTAGATTAATTTCTTGCTGCTGCTCCCATACAGAGATGGAGTTTCATTCTCCTTCTCTTAAATTTGGACTTGTCTGACCGGCAGGGATGTTCTGTAACATCTGAGGTTAGGTCATAAGAAGTCTGTGGCTTCTGCCCTTAACCTTGGGGACACTTCTTGGAGTCCTGACTTGGAATAGAATTCCAGCTGTCCTGAGGCCACGAGGCTAGAAGGAATCCTAAAATATGCTAAGCCAGCCTACAGTGCTCTCAGCCCACAGCCTTTTGAGCCACCCCAGCTGAAATTCCAGGATCATGGAACAGAGATGAGCTGTCTCCTCTCTGCCTAGTCCAAATTGCTGCCCCACAGAATCATGAAATTTAAGGATTAAGATATGATGATGATGATGGTAGTGGCGGCGGCGGTGGTGGTGGCAGCTGTGGCGGCGGCGGTGGTGGTGGTGATAAATTTATGTTTTAAGCCAGAGCAGGTAACTGGAGAACTTGCCAGTTTCGAATCCAGGGCTTCTGACTCCAAAGTCTGTGCCCTTTGCCCCTGGGACCTTTTATTAAATTTATGATTTATAATCACAGACATATAATTGAAAAGGTTGGATTTCTCTTACAGGAACCCAGAGCTGGAACCAATTTAAAAGAACTCTGCCATTATGCTTTATTTTTCTTCATATCCCCTCATTCAAATGCTATTAGATTATATATCTGTTTATTCAACTGCCTGCCTCATCCCCCAGAATATTAACTTCATGAGGACTTCCTTTTGCTTGGTCGCTTTAATAGCACCTACACCAGCATTAGGCATGAGTAGGCATGCAAGGAATATTTGTTGAATAAATGAATAAGTCAACGATTCACAACAAAAAGAAAGCTTAGGTATTACGCTTTCTGTGTAGAAAATAATTCTTCTGGGAAAATATGGTAACCAGATTATACCAAAATAATAAAGCAAACATCCAAACCCAAAATTAATAAATGTTAGGATGATACCATATTCACATTAGAGTTTTTTCTCTTAAAGAAGTAAACTATTATAGAGAATGTTGAATCTACGAGCATTTTCCTCCTCTTTCTCCTGTCTTAGAGGCAACCCTATCTATATTTGACATTTATATTCTTACGATTTTACTACATTATAAATTGATACCCTATCTGTATTTGACATGTATATTCTTATGATTTTACTGTATTATAAATTGATGCACAAACAAAATGACTGGTTGGCTTTGCCTTCAAAATAAAGAATCTTGTAATTCCAGCCCCTTTTACCTGCTCTTGCTGCTTCCCTAAGCCAACTCCTACCATATTTTATGAGATTACTGCATCACCTCCTAACTGTTCCTGCTTTCTCTCTCATGACAATATCCCAACATGCCATGTCTTCTGCACCCGGCTGCCACATTGGTCCTTTGAAAACATACATTAGATTATGAACTCTCCCCCTTCCTCCCATCCATGGTCTCCATCCCCCTAGGAAGAAGATCAAGGTCCTTGCCATGTTCACTAAGGCCTATAGAGTCCAGCCTGCAGTTCTCCCACTTTCCGCCTCGCTCACTGTCCTCCAGGCACAGAGACCTCCTGGCTGTTCAGGGAGCACATTTCCATTTCTGGGCCTTTGCCCGGGCTTTCCCCTCCCCTTGATTACTCTTCTACAGGCCTGTCTCCTGTGGCTTTCATAGGGTTTTGATCAAAGTCACCTCCTGGTGGTTTGTGGAGACCAATCAATCAATCAATCAATCAATCTATAGTTGTACTGCCTTCACAATTCTTACCAAGCTTTGTCTTTTTTATTTTATTTTATTTTCATAAAATGTACCACCCCTGACAAAGTTTGCCAATGTACATATGTATGTATACATTTATCTGTTTGCTGTCTATTCCTTCACTAGATTATAAGCCTTTATTTGGTCACATCCTTACTATGCTTAGAATAATGACTGACATAAAGCAGGCACTACAGAAATATGTACTGAATGAAGAAATATAGAAATTTAGTGTTCTTTGTTTTCTAAGAATATATATAAACTAGAGGTCCGGTGCACAAAATTCCTAAAATTCATGCACCGGGCCTCTAGTTTACATAGGGGTGAGAGTCAGGGGTGTCCCTCAATCCGGCCTGCACCCTCTCCAAACTGAGACAACTTAGGGGATGTCCAACTGCCAGATTAGGCCCGATGTGGGATTGTGCCTAAACCGGCAGTCAGACATCCCTCTCACAATCTGGGACCACTGGCTCCTAACTGCTCACTTGCCTGCCTGCCTGATTGCCCCTAACCACTTCTGTCTGCCAGCGGATTGCTCCAAAACTGCTCCCCTGCCAGCCTGATTGACACCTAATTGCTCCCCTGCCGGCCTAATTGCCCCCAATTGCCCTCCCCTGCTGCAACCTGCCTCTTCCACCAGGCCCCCCCTCTGCTGTGTACATGGCCATCTTGTAACGATGTTAGGGTGTGATGCATGAGGGTGTGACAACTACATAGGCTATTATTAGTATAGATTATACCATACTGAATGTATATTGTGGCATCTTGCTTTTCTTAATCATCTTTTTTTTTAAAAAAATGTCCATGTTTATATATATGTCTATATCTACATTCATCTAGGCCAGTCATTTTAATTGTGATATACTATTCCATACATTTTATTTATCCATTCCCCTATTTCTAGATTATAATTTCTTTTACTTTTCATTTTTCTAAACAATGCTTAAAGAAACATTCCTTTAAACATACTTACTTTGTTTTTCCTTGTGGATATATAACAGAATAAATATTTCTATTTTTTTAACCTATCAGTTAAATTCATCTATAAAAGTAATTGGACTGAAATTATTATTTTTCTTTTTCTAATAAGATTAGTCTATCATTTATCAAATGTTCCTAGCAAACATAAAGCCATTTTAGGATTGGGAAAATAATCAATATAAAAACTTTTTTAAAGAACAAGTTTAAAATTACCATTTTTATTAAATATTTTTCATTGTGCCCAATTGCTATATATTTTCTGCTATTATTAATAAGAGGTAATGTTTACCTAAATATTTATTTTGATGTTATTTGCATGCACGTTTGTTTAGGGTTTTGTGATTTGCTTGTTAAAGCTTCAGAAAGCCAGTTTTGTTACAAAATTATGAACTTTGTTAAACTAAAAAGCAGATAAGAAAAATTGCTGAAAAAAAATCAAAAAAGAGCTATAATACTGAGGCATTATGTAGACAATTTCCCAAAGAACTGGAGCTTTCAGTGTGATTCGAAACAGGTGATGCCATGTATTTTGACCATGAAGCTATGAAGGTCACTAA
The DNA here is from genome assembly GCA_004026805.1 of Lasiurus borealis. NCBI lineage: Eukaryota > Metazoa > Chordata > Mammalia > Chiroptera > Vespertilionidae > Lasiurus > Lasiurus borealis. Next base: position 58,556 of record PVJN01006738.1, on the reverse strand, counting down.
AGCAGATAATATATGAAATTAAGGGAAGTTTGGTAAGTTAGAGTTTTAGTCAGAACCTTACAATTTCAAGCGACAGAAAACCTATGTGTTAAGAATGTCCATGAAGTCTGGGGTAGTCCTGACTTCTGTCATGCCTGAGCCCAAAGTGCATACCATCTCCCTCTGGCCATCTCTTGGCTGTGCTTCCTCCCTGTGGGCTGCCTTCACACACAACCTTCACTGTTGAGGCAGCTGAATGGCTTCCAACCGCTGCTGCTCACATCCTCCTGGCTCACCAGGCCCTAGTGACCAGCCATGCCTCCCTCCCTGCAGTTCCCGCACGTTTCTGGAATTGAGTATCATTTTTCTGGTTTTCCCGAATTACACGCTCCCCCTGGCCAGGGAAGTGGGACAACACAACTCAAACCCATGGAGAGAGATGGTACATTGTACCGTCCCCCAAAGGTGAGCAAAACAAAACAAAATAGCATCTGTCCATTTCAGGACGGTTAATCCAATAGCAGTAAGTGGCATCATCCAGATATGAATTCAGATGTATAAGTTCCAAAGCATGTCTTCCCCTTTACACAGATCTCCATCTCCAGATAATTGTCATTTTTAAATCCCTCGTGAGATCATTTCTCAATCTCTTCAACTTCTGTGGGGAAATATGCCATTTTGTTAAGGAAATGATGTTTAAAATCACCAGCATAATTCTGAAATATCTCATAACAAACCTATCAACATACAGGGGCATCTTATTTCTAAAAGCTAGAAATCTCCTAAATTCTAGCTTAAAATGTAACACTTTAGTGTCTAATAGCTTAGCATGTTTTAGCATTGAATAAAATACTTTCTTCACATCTTTAAAATAAAGGCTATTTAGCATCGACTTTCTGATTTATTTTTATTTTAAGGCTATACTACCATTTTCTGTCTTTTCCACCAATTCAAACAGTCTTTATCAGCATTTCTGGTCCTTCTACCGGTCAGTCACTGGGCTTTTATATGTATAGATTTTATATATGACCTTGGGCTATAGGCATTATGAATTCAAAGAGAGTTATTTTTCTGATGTTTCTAAATTCTTTTTTCTAATGAGTCTACAGAGTTCTGTACTTCAATATCTCTGATATCTGTCTTTGCAGAGAGTACTCTTCCCTTTGGAGAAATTAGATAGAAAGGAGTAACATCACCCAGCAGAGAGAGTACAGGATAAGGAATAAGGAAGCCAAGATTGTGATCCCAACTTGGCAATGCCTCCCTGTGAATGAGGGCTGGCAGATGATACTCTAACTTTCTGTGATGATCTCCTACAACTCCCATAGAATCTCTTCACACCTTCTGATGTTGTCCAATAGAGTGGCCACTATCTCCTTCAACATGTGCTAATAAATAAAAAACACACCCTACATTTCCCAGATTTATATCACACACACACACACACACACACACACACACACACACACTCACAACCTCTGTACATCATACCACACATATATTAGAGTTAGGAGAGTTTAATATAAATTACAGTGTTTTAGAACAAATATAAAATATTAGAGGCTCGGTGCATGGATTTGTGCACTGGTGGGGAAGTGGCCTCTGGGGATGGGCCCACTGTAGGAGCACAGCTCATCCCACTCAGCTGAACAGCATCTCACTGTGGGAGCGCAATGACCACTAGGGGGCAATGCTTCTGGTCGTTCCACCAGTCAGTCACTGGGCTTTTATATGTATAGATTTTATATATGACCTTGGGCTACATCATGATGAATTCAAAGAGTTATTTTTCTGATGTTTCTAAATCCCTTTTTCTAATGAGTCTGCAGACAGAGTCCTTTATTTGTAGGGAATTAAGTGGAAACTACTAACACAGTCCCGATAGCATCCACCTGCTTTGATGTTATCAAGTAGCCTTGCAGCGCAGTGGAGAAGCTAAACCACGTAAATCTCGCTTATTTTATTTCTACTATAACTTCATGGACTGATGACAAGTTTGCAGTCATTTAAGAGGTTTGTGTTGGCACCAAATCCCCGAGAAAGTGAACCCTGAATGATTGTAAGACAAACTAACAACCGTAATTTACGCAGGGGGAGGCGAGCAGAGCCGTTTCTTATCGGGCTACGAGAGGAGGTTGGCGTTGCGACAGTTCTCCTCTCCAGGCCAAGCAGATGGCTAAGAGTGAAAACTCTGGGTATGCTGGGAGGTGGCTGATCCCCCTCACTGTGATCTTCCAGAAATCAGCTTGGTGGACACCTGGTGTGGGCAAATGTGGTTTCTGGCAGATGGGCTCATAGTCTTAGGAAACTGCTATAACTAATTTCTGCTTTTCTTCACAACTCGAGGTGTGGAAATGTCCTGGGCTTATCTTCTTTCGTGGCTTCTCTGAATCCACAGGGAGCTTCTCCACTTAGAAATTGAATTTTACAGTGCTCTCTGGTGGAAGAAACCCAAGTTTTTGTTCCACCCTCAGCATACAAGTAAATGACATTATGCTTTTTCTACTGCAATGGTACCTCGAGATACGAGTTTAATTCGTTCCATAACCTTGAGGCGTGGGAAACTATGAGACGCTCCAGTCGCGGTAAACTGGCGGGTCATGTGCAGTTGGCCGACCCACATGATTACTCCTATCTCAAATGTTGCTCGTATTTCAAAGCAAAAATCGCTTGCTCGACAGCTCGTATCTCAAAAATCTTGTATGTTAGGTCACTCGTATCTCGAGGTACCACTGTACTTCTATTTGTCATGACGCTGGGTGAATTACACCTAAAGATCATATATCTGTCTTCAATAGCATCATGTACTTCCCGGATTTGAAAAACATTAAAAGTGAAATATTTTGAGGGTGTTCATGTGACAGGAGCTAACAGAGGCTTATCTCTTGTAATAGTTCTTATTAAATCATTAAGTCTACCTTATCTAATTATTTTTCTTAGGAATAATGTTCTGGTGGTACGAAGGGCTCGACTGAAAATAATGCAGCAAGCTGAGGGGGAAAGTGGTAAAGTGGTCTACAAGTCCGTCTTTGGAGTCTTGTAGGACAGAGTGTAAATCCCACCTCTGCCATTTACCACTTGACCTTGAGCAAGTTTCTGCACACTCGCTGGTGTTCCATTCTTTCTTTCATCAAATGGAAATAGGAATAGTTCCTGCTTCACAGGCCACTGAACCAGTAAGCAATGCATTAGGGCAGTTATCACATCACCTAGCACAGTGGTCGGCAAACTGCGGCTTGCGAGCCACATGCGGCTCTTTTGCCCCTTGAGTGTGGCTCTTCCACAGAATACCACGTGCGGGCCCACACATACAATGCGATTGAAACTTCGTGGCCCAGGTGCAGAAGTCGGTTTTCGGCTCTCAAAAGAAATTTCAATCGTTGTCCTGTTGACATTTGTCTCTGTTGACTAATGAGTTTGCCGACCACTGGCCTAGCATTTAGTAAGAACACAGTGAATTATACTAAGAATGGTGTTGACACCAGTCCTTTTGTGTTCTTTGGTGGTTAAAAGTCTCAGTTGAGCACTATCTCTAGTTTGCTTCTGTCAATGTGTTTGGTTTTTGGAATGCTGCAAAGACATGTCACCAGAGTGCTCTCTGGCATTTACCATGGAGATGATGCTACAAAGAACAAGAAACGTCTGGAAGCTCTTTTCCCAGTTACATCCTAAAGAGCAATTGCATTTACCATCCGCCTTTGCTGTCCTCACTGAGCAGCATTTTCTGAGGGGTGGCAGTTGGCGGTGTGGAGTTTGGGGTGTCCGTTTTCCTTCCTTGCTTTTCTCTGCATGCCAGCCCCTCCTCCCACTGCCAGGCCCTGTGCAGGTGTGGGGCGGAGCCTGCCAGACTCCCAGGACCAGGCTCACCGGTAACAGAACGCGCATCAGATCCGCCTGGCTCCCCAGGGCTATAAGGTTGCCTCTGGCCTGCGCAGAAATGACGAAGGACAAGAACAGCCCCGGGTAGGTGGCACCCACCGGCTTCCTCTGTTGATTTTCTGGTTCCATTAGTAACTAGATCCCTGATGATGTCGGTGCAAGTGGGGAATCCACTCTTTGCGTTTATGGGACCGCATGGATGGATTGCCCTGGCCTGTTGTTTGCTGGTGAAATGGGACCAGGAAGGAGGCAGGCTGCCAGGGGCACAGCTATTACAGAAAGGGAGAACCCTCCGGCCTGCTGGGTTTGCTGTATCCATGACACCTGATTCCCTCCACACCACACGGCTTGCTAATTTGTAAATGTTTGCTGTTGTTTTCTAAATTTCACCTCAGTACTACCTATCATGTACTAACGCCTCTTATTTCATGGTTTGAATGATTTTAAATGCGGTGGGGAGATCATCATAACCCTTTATCCCCCATTAAAAAACATCGTAAGCACTTATTACCATTACTTTAAAATAATTTCTTTAAAAACAAGCCGTGAAAAATGTTGTCTATATTTTCCATCAACTTTATGTTTTAAATGAACGATGGTGTGGTTTTAGCAACATAGAATATCTCTTGGATATTATTGCTTCTCGGTTGTTTATGGGCAATGGCGGGTGGCCACGTGATCTTAGAATATCAGATGCAGGACAGGTGCAGGGGCTGGTCTCCACCTCAGAAGTAAAGCAGCTCCCCTCGCTCACTAATTTGTTCTCGGTTTGAAAAATTCTAAGGTTAAATTTTCTTCTTCTTTATTTCATGTAAGATGTAGACGGCAGAATTGATAGTTTCGCATAATTCAAGTGTCACAATTATCCTAAATTATAATATTATTTTACATAATTAAGCCTTTATTTCCCTTCTGATGCTGAGTTCAGAGGTAGGCACGTAGGAGAAATGTAAGTTTTGAAGCTTGAGTATTTAACCAGTGTACTTAATTAGCATTCTGCTGCCTGACCTGATGTTTCTAGCTGATCATCAATTTTCAGCTTGGAAACCAGAATACAGGAACCCAATTATCTGGAAATTAAGTTATACATGTATTGCTTTTGCCTGAATTATAGAGAGATTTTAGAGGTTGAATTTGCCTAATTAAGAATTAACGTGCTTCAACAGGTGTTACCCCTTCTGATCACCTTTGAGTCTTTACTAAATAATGAAAAAAAAAACTTGCACTTCTTACCTTCCTTCATCAATATTTAAGTGATGAAAACCATCCAAAGTTCTGAAGCAAAGCTGGTATCTACAGAGAATATGCTTTGGTCACAAAACCAATAGCTTTATCCAGAAACCTTAACAAGTTAGTTCTTTAAAAATAGCCCTAGATACACAACCACGTACACCAGAAGATGATGTTTATTTAGTATAGGCCACTGTTAGGTGCTTTACGTGTACTAACACAATTACCCAAACCACTCCTGTGATTGGTGTTATTATTCCTATTGAACTGATTTGGATACTGAAGTATGAAAAAGGTAAATAAAATTTATAGCATTATACAGCTTGGAACTTAATTAAAAAAAATTAAAACCCCATCCAAGATTAATTTTTTAAAATCTTCACTTACACTTTTTCATTGTTATTTAAATTACAAAATATGTGCCTATGATAAAAAGTAAATAATATAAAATGTTAAAAAAATTATGCTTGTCTGGCAGTGGAAAAGATCCATGCACATTTTTTCTTCATGCTTAAACCACAAACACATGTATGCTCTCCTACATGCATACACATAAAAATACACTATAAAGATTACTCTGAAATTTGGTATCTCACCAACTTACGTGTCACATAGTAGAGTGATGCTTTCTCCAGGCCAGTGGAGTTATAATTCATCTTTGCATTGGCGCATAATATTTCAGGTGATGAAGGAAGCATAATCGATCATGTTGTGATAGGTGTTCAGATAAGTGAATGATCAATTGCCTAAGTGTTTGAAATAGACACCTGACAGAAAGAGTGGGTGAGTCAGGTGCATTAACCGAAGCTAAAGTCTGATGATGAAGACAGTCCTCATAATACTGCAGTTGCCTGGCAATTTACTTGACCATAATTACGCATGACTACATCCTATGTGCACATTTCTTATTCTTTTTTAAAAAATATATTTTATTGATTTTTTACAGAGAGGAAGGGAGAGAGATAGAAAGTCAGAAACATCGATGAGAGAGAGACATCGATCAGCTGCCTCCTGCACACCCCACAGTGGAGATGTGCCCACAAGCAAGGTACATGCCCCCGACTGGAATCGAACCTGGGACCATTCAGTCCGCAAGCCACTGAGACAAACTCTACCCACTGAGACAAACCGGTCTCGGCCTACGTGCACATTTCTTAAACCCCGTCATCTCAGAGGCTATAATTGGTCCCCTATGTTTGTCTCTATCTAGTATCTTAAGTGTAGGTTCTTTGAAGCACACTAGAATGACATAGGAAATGTAGACATTGAAATGTCCATATCACGTTACATTTTTGTTAGTGGGAGGGGAAAACCACTCAATCATTGCGGTTCTAAACTTTGAATAAAAAGGAAAAACAAAAGCAACCAAAACAGTAAACAAGGTGGCTCTGAACTAGCCAGCCTGGGAGATTCTCCATCAGCCTGTTGTCCATGGCTGAGGCACCAGCAGTTCTCTACACAGCAAACTGCATCCCACATGTCCTGTGGTGCCAGCCAGTATTGCATGTGGAATAAAATCTTGAGCACAGGAGAGAGATTCTTCCAGTGCTTTTATGTTTCCACTTTATAGAGCTTTGAAAGGTTTTCTTGTTTCTTTTTTAAAAAACCTTTTTTTAAAAAGTTTGAAAAAAAAGCAAGTCTGTGGTTAGTGCTTGTCCTTTGTGCCTCAGAAAAGTAATTCCTCATTTTCTTCTTTTCAAGAACAAGCAGCTCAGCAAGTTGTTTCCTTGACTTTTCCTGCTTTAGAACGGGCAGTACGTATTCTGTAAAGCAGCGGAGTGATAGTCAGTACTCTGCCATCAGGAATGGGGATGTGGGGAAAAAAGTAGCATTTCTTTGTGCTCCTATGGAATCCATCAAAGCTAGAAAAGTGGAGTCCGGCTCTATTTACATGGTAAATGTCTGAAAGAAATTGAACATTGTATTTATTCACTTCGTTTTAGTGCAAAAAAAAAAAAAGGCTCTTGAGTGGTGACAAGAATGCAGCCGTCTGAGAATGTGTTTTAACCTTAATACTCTGATCATTCTGTCCTGGGCCATCTGGAATCTAAGGCTACTACATATGAGTGCATGGTATTAGCAATCCTACAAACATACATACTGACTCTAATATATACTTTATCCACCAGATGAATTCTGTTCTCTCAGAAACAAAAACTTGTCCAGAAAACACAACCACGTAATTGCTCTTTAAACATACACTATTCAGAATAAAGGATTTGTTCTGATCATTTTAACCTCTTGAGAAATTTTGTGTACATGTAATTATTCACTTCAAATCCAGCCCAATTTCAAAGCAATTTCTATAAATGTTGTTTCTCATTCAGAGTAATAGGATTTTTTTCCCCCAAATATTGGATTTGGTGATGCTGAAGTATGCTGATTGGGACATTAATGGTTTAAAAATAGCACAAAGAGACAAAGCTTTATGTAGCGTAAAATTTTAATTGTTTTCTAGAAATACTTGTATCTATTGAGGCTATCAATAAAAAATGTGAGTAGGGTACACGTATCTGCAAGTTAGTTCAATAAAGATTTTTTTAGCTTTTATTTTTGTGAGGCATTTGACTTTTTTGTTTTAAGAAGATTCAAAAATGAATATAACCTTATTTTTGTTCTCCGAAGTTTTACAGGTTAGTGGTTGGAACAGAGTTACATGTATAAATAGCATACATGGTGTAATGCCAGGAAAGCTGCTACATGCTCAGTGGACAGTTAAAACACAGAAGGACATGAAACAGGTTGGGGAGAGGGAGCATATTGACTACATGCTCACTGTGTATTCAGCTCAGAGTCTCAGAGTCTTTCAAATAGTTCAGAGCATTTCACATGTAAAGCACGCAGACCCTGGCCTAGCTCCTGACTCCGTCTGCATTTGATGTTTCTCATAAGGTCACGTGTGTGTAAACGACTCAGGACAAAGGAGTTATTCTTCAATGGTAACTTCATTATATGAGACAGGCACCGAACCTCCCATATTTTTAAAAGAGAGCATATTAGCTCAATTTTTTATTCTCTTACAGTTTCTTAAATGTGTGAAATCCTTGTAAATCTGAAAAAGACAGCAACATTTTAATCTGTTCTATAAAACATGACAGCAAACCAAAATGTTGATGTCTGAAATAAAAAAGAGAGCCCAAGTCAGTTTGGATCAGTGAAGAGGGCATTGGCCCATAGGCTGACTGAAGGGTTTGGGGTTCCATGCCAGTCAGGGGGATCCATGACACATACCTCGGTTGCAGGTTCCATTCTCTGCCCAGGTCAGGTGCATTTGGGAGGCAACCAATCAATGTGTCTCTCTCTATCTCTATCTCTCTATCTCCGCGCCCCCCCCCCCCC
>PVJN01006738.1:0-50029 GCA_004026805.1 Lasiurus borealis | reverse complement strand
CCGATCAGTGATTCTCTCTCATTATTAATGTTTCTATTTCTCCCTCTCCCATCCTCTCTGAAATTATATATTTTTAAATAATAAAGAGAAACTTGTAATAAATGGAAATTTCCCCAGAGAGTCTGTTACCTTTACACTAAGGGATCTTAGACCACTCAGTATCCACAGACACCTTTTCTTTGCATTACATCAAAGTGCATCATAGAATAATTCTGGAAAAAAAAAAAAGGGCCACCCTTTCTGCTGGATATTGGATTCATTAAAAAAAAAAAAAAAGACAATTTCAAGTTGGTCACCAATTAGCTGCTCTTGGTATTTCACTTTTTGAGAAGCACTTTAAATTATTTCCATACTTTAGTGGGGGCATACTAGAAATCCATTCCCTTGCTTTTTATTGTTCATTTTGAAACTTGATGAAACTCTTCAGTATGGTTTTTAATCTATAATCCAATTTAGAGTAGGGACTAAAAGAATGAAGATCTATTTAAATAAGCAAATTCAGTTAATTCTTTAGTGGGTCTGTAGTACTGTATGATTCGATTGAAACCCTTTAATGTGATGTAAGGGCTAAATGCCCTCAGACCTCTCCACTATCCATGGGCACATGCATAAATTGGAAATTGTTCTAAATGTGCTCTGTTTTTCACCACTGTGTATTTTTGCACAGGCTTACCTCTGCCCAGAATGCTCTTCGTTTCATTGTCTACTTTGTGGCTTCTTGTATTGTTTCAAGTGTCTGGTCAGGTGTGACTTTTCTTGAAGATGGTCTCCAGGCCATGCTGTCCAATTTGAGCTCTCCCTCTCTGGCAGAGGAGGGAAGTTGAGGGTGACCAGGCCTGCAGGGAAGAGCAGTTAGGGGTGACCAGGCCTGCAGGGGAGGGCAATTAGGGGCAAATAGTCTGGCAGGGGAGCAGTTAGGCATCAATCAGGCTGGCAGAAGAGTGGTTAAAGGGTGATCAGGCTGGCAGGCAGAAGCGATTAGGGGTGATCAGGAAGGCAGGCAGGTGAGCATTTGGGAGCCAGCAGTCTTGGATTGTGAGAGGGATGTCTGACTGCCTTCCTGATTGGGCCTAAATGGATAATCAGTCATCCCTCAAGGGGTCCCAGATTGGAGAGGTTGCAGGCTGGGCTGAGGGACACAACACACCCCCCCCATGCATGAATTTCATGCACCAGGCCTCTAGTCAAATATAGATGCCAATCATCACAAAATACAACCATATTTTATGCCCCACTAAGAAAAACACACCTGTGAACTAAAATATGGGGCAATTCTTTCTTATAATCCTTTAAATTTTTATTTTATTCTTGCTGAAAGACTTTTTAAACACCTTCAGGAGAAAAAAAAATATCACTCTTGTGCATAAATTTAAAGCAAAAATAAATGGGTTAAGGTTATGTTTACAACTTTACAATGAAAGCCTGGCTTTTCTGAATGTCTTTTCACCTCAGAATCATTGATGTATCAGTGTTTTGTTGCACACAATGTCGTTATCTGTGTCATGAGGAGTTTTGGTGGGGAAGCATGTCTTAAATACTCATTTTTTTTTTTTGCCTCTGGCCTAAGAAAGGTCTTTCATCATCTGAAAAATACTCATTTTATTCCAAGCTGCTGCTACCACTTGTGCCTGCATGGGTAGTGACAGTATCCTAACTGCACCCTATCCAACTGCGTCCTGATTTCAGAGGTGATAAAAGTTTATAAAATAAAGTACATCTCAGAATTGATGAAATAAGTGAACAAATGTATGGCATGAATGCATGCTATTATAATATTCTCCCCCTTATCCCTCCGCCAATCTATCCTGTTGGTCTCTGTCTACCACTCAATCTGATACACTCTTAACCATGAGATTTTGTTGGGATAGACTATTTTTCAGCTCTGATACTGAATTTTCCTATTTTCTGCACAAAATAACCTCCTCTTCTCTTTCTCAAACCAATACCAGCCTTCATGATGCAGGGTTGTTTTTTTTTTTTTAATATATTTTATTGATTTTTCACAGAGAGGAAGAGAGAGGGATAGAAAGTCAGAAACATTGATGAGAGAGACATCGATCAGCCGCCTCCTGCACGTCCCCTACTGGGGATGTGCCAGTAACCAATGTATGTGCCCTTGACTGGAATCAAACCTGGGACCTTGCAGTCCGCAGGCCAACGCTCTATCCACTGAGCCAAACCGGTTTCAGCCATGATGCAGTTTGAATGCCATGCCCACACATACCTTCCCCAGTTTCCCGGGTGGACTCGGTATTTTGCATACACTCACTTAACAGTTCTCTTATTGTTTAATGACTGGGTGGTCTAGTATAAGGACCAACCAGGTGGTGTTCTGCACTCTTGCTGTGGGTACACAGTTGTTTTTTGATAAAACTTGAGTAAGTCTAGTTTGGCATCTCTCCTCTAGTTGACTGTGGAGTGAAATGGAGGGAGAGAATATGGGGCCAGCGTTGTCCTTGGAGGACTCTGGTACCATGCTGGTGCTCTTCGTTAAGCAGCATTGAACAAAGGACTTGTTTTGCTTTAGTCAGAACCTTTAAGTTCTGCATTGGTCAAGGCCTATCCTGTCCAAAGCAAACAAAATCGCATGAAACCAGTACAGTGGTACCTCGAGATATGAGTGCCCTAACATACGAGATTTTTGAGATACGAGCCATCGAGCGAGCGATTTTTGCTTTGAAATACGAGCAACATTTGAGATAGGAGTAATCGCGCGGATTGGCCGGCTGCACACGACCCACCAGTTTACCGCGACTCGAGCGTCTCATAGTTTCCCACGCCTCAAGGTTACGGAACGAATTAAACTCGTACCTCGAGGTACCCCTGTATTTGTGTGGATTGCAACAAGATTGTACAATCTATTTGATAAATAATCATTTCCATCTTCACAGTGTTTAGACTAAAATGAACCAGAGGTCAGAGCCTGAAAATGACAACTGAAAACCATTTTAGAACCTTTAGGAACAAAGTTAAAGTTTCACTTGACATACTGTCTATTTATTTAAAAAAAAAAATCAACCAAGGTCAAATGCCTGTCCTTTAAAAGTGGCTTACCATGTCATTAACAATTGTCAAAAGGAAGAGCCTATGTCCAAGTCCCTAATGTTAGGCCTGAGTCATTCGATTTAGAGATGTTGACATAACTCTCAAAGAGAGGCTGACAAAGGAACAGGTGATGACTCTCTGGTACAGTGTTACCAAAAATACTGTCTGGTCCAGCTGTGTCAGTCACACGGGATACTGGATAAAAATGCAGGGCGAGGCTGCCGCAGCTGCTTCCCTGGATTCTATGTATTTCTTAAAGAGACAGCAATTCGAGAATATGTGTTTTTAGATTATGATCCATTGAACCTGGCACCACAGAAGATATATGTTTTCCTGGTAGATCTGGGCTGATTCCCAAATTCTGGCCTGTAAAAATCAGTGCTCTTAGGGCCTATAATTCACAAACTTTGGAAAAATATCCTCTCTAAAATTATCATCCTGAATTTTTCACTATTAAATGCTGTAAATATAATGGCATTTCACTTCAGCCTGTGTGCCCGAGAAGTTAATTGTCATTTTTGAATACAGATAGAGAAAAGAGCTTAAAAAAGATAAATCTTGTATGTTTTCCAGAGGAAATGATCTGCTACAGAGTTAAAAAGAGGACTTTTAAGAATAATTCTGAGTCACTGCAAGCATTCAGAAAAAGAGATGAGTCACTGTAGGTCACCTAGAGGATAGAGAAAGAGCTGAGAATAGAAGGCAGATATTATCCTGCTAACCCATACCCACTTCCTACTTCCTCTGACGATTCTTAAATGCATTCACTGAGTCATAGAGTCACACTCAGATGACACAGTATGGCTGCTTCCTGAACAGCCTTTCAGTAAGGATTGTCTGGGCTTCTTCTAGCAGAAGCAGAATAAGCATTATTTATTTTAAAAACAACACAATGATAAGGAAACTTGACAGAGTGATCCAATAATTGAATTTGAATATGTTTAACTCCATTGTCTGGCTTTATTCATATTGATAAAATAATTATGTTGGAAATTATTTAATAGCATCAGTATAGTTTTTTTAAAATATGTTTTGATTTCAGAGAGGAAAGGAGAGGGAGAGAGAGATAGAAACATCAATAATGAGAGAGAGAGAATAATCAATTGGCTGTCTCCTGCATGTCCCCTACCTGGATTGAGCCTACAACCCAGGCATGCACTCTAATTGGACCACACCTCCTGCATCATAGGTTGATGCTCAACCACTGAGCCACACTGGCTGGGCAGCATCAGTGTAGTTTTAAGGAAAGAGACAAATTGAATCCATCTCACTGAGCTATTTTGTGAGCTATTTCTCCACACCGTAATTTTACCTGCTTTTTTTTTTTTTGCAGCATCCAGAACATCCTTTTTTTTTTTTTATCATCCATCCATGATAAACTTCATAACCATAAATTAGGCAGCTATTTGATTATCTCTGGAGCCTAGTTAATCTGTCTGCACAGTCCCTCTTTCAATTGGATTCTTATCAGGTTCCGTGTCAACCAGAGATGGATGAGTGGAGACTCAGGGATCTAAGAGATAAAAAAAGTGTGTGAGTGTGTGTGTGTGTGTGTGTATGTTCTTCCTGAGAGTTGGCAGTTATATTTATTGTATGCATTTTACCAAAAAAAAAAGCATCATTAAGTTGACCCCTAATTAAGTGGCTAAGATGTCTAACTGGCATCATTATCACAAGTTTTGAGATAATTTTCATAAAAAAATTTTAGCTTTTCTCCTCTTTGGAAGCTAGGATTTACTCATTTGATATCTCTGTAGGTTTCAGACATTTGATGATAGACATTTACTAAATCCCTCCAGCACGCCGCTAATATGGCAGCCACTGGGACTCAGGTGAGCCAGACAATTCATTCCCTGCAGCCGCCTTGCTTTTTTCCTCGCAGCCTTGCTTTTCTGCCATGATAGCTCGGACTTCCAGCATCATGTGTCAGGAGTAATCTCTCTCCCTGTCCCATCTTATAAAAAGCTGACCATTTTCTCTCCTGCACAGGAGCCTTTCACTAGGCAGCAGGTAAACCAATACCTTGAAAAGCCCAAGATCTAGCATATCTGCTATTCACTGAGGTTAATGTATCTATGACATGGCCTCATTCATACCTTCCAGGTTTTCCTGTTGCACCAGTTGCCACAGTATGTGATTCTTACTTCACTAAAAACAATCTTTTAATTTAATAAAATTGACTTATTGGGATATGCCGAAGGCTGTCAGAAATTGACATCATAGTTAACTCTCACTATGTACCCAGTGTCAAGCCAGCGGTGCTATATGTGCTACAGTCCAGGGACGGTAGAGTTGACTGTCAACTCATCATAGTCACTCACTCATTTATTCATTCACTCATTTATTCATTCACTCCGTTGAAAATGAGTGCGTGCTTGCAATAGGCCCAGTCCCAGGTATTGGAAGTGCGGTGGTGCCGAAGGCAGAGGTGGTCCTTCCCTGCAGAATTCCAATCCCTAGCCTTGCACTTTACATTTACATTTGACGCCAGTGCTCTCAATTGTGCCTTCAGAGGTTGAAAGAGACCCGAGGATAGATCTCCTAGAATCACCTTACACCCAGAAATATCTGCAAAGACTTTCAGTGCACTCTCTCAGGCTGTCCTACCTGCCCTTCAAGGCCAGCCACCTTCAGTTTCCAAGTGCAGGACTCAATGCCATTATCATCATCTTTTTGGGGTAAGAGATGTGACTTGCAGTAGCCTGTCCTCTGCTTCCTGTTTTCTGGGGACTGCATAAAAGAAGCAGGATGGGCCGAAACCGGTTTGGCTCAGTGGATAGAGCGTCGGCCTGTGGACTGAAAGGTCCCAGGTTCGATTCTGGTCAAGGGCATGTACCTTGGTTGCAGGCACATCCCCAGGAGGAGGTGTGCAGGAGGCGGCTGATGGATGCCTCTCTCTCATCGATGTTTCTTACTCTCTATCCCTCTCCCTTCCTCTCTGTGAAAAATCAATAAAATATATTTTTTAAAATAGAAGCAGGCTGGGTTCTGATAAGATGCAAAGACCTGGGCTATTTCCTGTACCCCGTTGCTTGGCATCTTAAAAGCACTTGTACCCAGTCAAGTGTGAGGGCCTTGGTTTTAGAAGCATTTACGATAGTGACTAAGGGCCTTAAAAGTAGCCTCTAAATGTGGCTCGTCCCTGTGTCTGGGCGAAACCATGTCCATTGGTGGTGAAGCAATTTGTATACTTATTACCATTTTATGAAAGTAAGTTGTTAAACATGCACTCGGCTAGGATCTTTCAAAGTTCAGAGTATGTTTTTCTTAACATGTCTTGTTAAGGAAAAAACTTTCTGGAAGACAAAATCCTTCTCTGGACTCAAAATGTACCAGCCATGTATGCTGACCTGAGAAAGGTGAATGGCTGGATGAGAGATTCAGATGTCCCCTAGGGGCAGGTCTGTGCTGTTTGTGCTGTGAGAACATACCCCCAAGGCTGATAACCCCCCCTCCTCTCTCGCAGAGCAGCTATTCAGACTGCCCCAAGGCTGAATTAGTACCAGATGATGGAGTGTTTTGTTTTACTCAGATTCTTTCACCTTCTTTTAAAATTAGGTATCTCCAACTGGACTATACATTGACTGAGGAAAGTCCCACTGGTGTTTCATAGTATTTCCCATAGGTATTGAACCAATTTGGGGTACATAGTAACCACTCAGATATGTACTGACTTGGTAAAACAATACAATTCAGTAACATTCCGTTTTACTTCCATGGGCTGGTATGAAATCTCAGAGAAATATAGTATTGATATAAAAATATGTTTATGTGTAGTTATATAAATACTATGTAACATTGCATATTTATTATCTATGAAGTGATAATAGTAAATTAATGTGTAAGTATATATTAAATTAATATAAAGACATGAAGAATTGAGCAAACAGGACATTTAGCCTGAAGGAAAGAACACTGAGGGATATATAGCCAAGCACATATATTTGAGATTCTGTCTAGCCAAGAGTATTTAGAGTTGTCCTGTGTAGCCTCAAAGGGAAATTGGGGCCAGTGGCTTGAGAGAATATGAATGGATTTTGGCTCACTCTATGGAAACATTTTTCATTCCAGTCTGGCCAGGGAAAGAATAATGTCCCTTGGGAGATAATGAGTTCCCATTTTGTATTTACATACAAACTGTAAGTTTCAGAGTGGAGTCAAGCATTGGTGTGTGATTTCAATAGATTGCAGTTAGTTTAGGCCCCAAAACACAGAATTCTTACTGATTCTAAGTTTCTTTATTTGTAAATGATGATAACAATGCCTGTCTTTCCCCTCACAGGTGGTTGTGCAGATTAGAATAGGTCATTTAAGCAAAATGTTGCAAAAAATGTAAGAAGTAAGTATTTCTATTGTGCCAAAGGAAGTTGCTTGTTAATGAGTGTGAGTCAGATCTGACTAATACCACAGTATATTCATCAGTATCTGAAGAAACATCCAAATCCAGGCACCTAAAGATACTACAAAACTTGTATTTTTTAAGGCTTATGTTTAGAGAAAAGGGTACTGATTCGCTTTAAAAGAACTTGGAAATTGATGGTTTTATTTCCCTTTCACATTTTTCTTTTAGTTAATAGTATGAATATATTATTTTTCTAATACAAGAGAAAAATCTTGGATGATTTCATACAGGCTTTTATTTGTTGGTTGGTGTATTGGCCTATTTTGTATGTCTCAGAAGTTGTGAGAAAGGACAATACTCTGTTCCAGAAACTTTTACCTCTGCAGATAACTTACCAGAATGGAAATTGTTTCAGATAAATGAAGTTCGTTTCTCAGAATTTCCGTTTTCACATTCCTAGAGTAGACTTTATTAACCTTTAAAGAACAGGGGTTTCTCTGATAGATATACTTTAGGCAACTTGTACAAACATGAGATATTGTGTTAAACTTGTGTTTTATTTTTTTTATTAACTTTATTGGCGTGACGTTGGTTAATAAGATTATGCAGGTTTCAAGTGTACATTTCGATAACACATGATCTATATATTGCATTGTGTGCCTACCACCCAGTCAAATCATCTCCAATCACCATGTAATTGGTCCCCTTTCCCCTTTGATACCCTTCCCTCTGGTATCCCCCATACTGTTTTCCATGCCTATGAGTTTCAGTTTTATATCCCACATATGACTGAAATCAAATGGTTCTTAGCTTTTTTTCTGATTGACTTCATTTCATTTAGCATAAGATTCTCAAAGTCTATCCATGTTGTCACTAATGGCAGTATTTCATCTTTTCTTATGGCTGGTAGGATTTCATAATATATATGAACCTCATCTTTGTTGTCCAGCCCTCTCTCGAAGGACACTTTGTCTTGGCCACCATGAATAATGCTGCAGCAAACATATGGGTACTCACATCTTTGCAAATAAATGTTTACAGATTTTTCATGTGGATATCAAGAAGGGGGATTTTCTGGGTCATATGATAACTCTATTCTTAAATTCTTTTTTTTAAATATATTTTTTATTGATTTTTTACAGAGAGGAAAGGAGAGGGATAGAAAGTCAGAAACATCAATGAGAGAGAGACATCGATCAGCCGCCTCCTGCACGCCCCACACTAGAGATATGCCTGCAACCAAGGTACATGCCCCTGACTGGAATTGAACCTGGGACCTTTCAGTCCACAGGCCGACGCTCTATCCACTGAGCCAAACTGGTGTTGGCTATTCTTAAATTCTTAAGGAATAAGAATTTCTTCATACTGTTTTCCATAATGGTTGTACCAGTTTACAATTCCAACAACAGTGATATGGGCACTGCTGAGAAAGGAGCCAAACACAGGTAATGGAGAAAAGAAAGCCTCTTCACTAATGGTGCTGGGAAATTTGGAAAGCCATGTGCCAAAGAATGAAATTAGACTACAGTTTGTCCCCATGTGCAAAAATCAATTCAAACTGGATCAAAGACCTAAAAAGAAACTGAAAATAATACATTACATAAAAGAAAATGTAGGAACTAAACTTAGGGACCTTTAAGGCAAAAATAAATGAATGGGACTATATCAAACTCAAAAGTCCTGCACAGCAAAAGAAACCACCAACAAAACGAAAAGACAGCCAACCAAATGGGAGAAGGTATTTGTAAGCACAACAGCTCTGACAAGGGGTTGATATCCAAAATATATAAAGAACTCATACACTTCAACACCAAACAAACAATCCAATTAAAAAATGAGCAGAGGGCCTGAACCGACAGATATGGCCAGTGAAAAAATGTTCAACTTCACTAGCTAATGGGGAAATGCAAATCAAAACTACAATGAGATGTCTCACACCTGTGAGAATGGCTGTTACCGACAAGACGGGTAAATATGACAAGTGTTGAAGAGTTGGTGGAGAAAAGGAACCCAATGTTGAACTTCATTGGTATCTGCATTAAATATTTATCTTTTCCACCTCTATTTCAATAATTACCCTTTCATCTATGCTTCAGTTTTTGTCTTGAACTTTGGGAAAACTCATTGCTTTTCTGAGTGATTGTAAATGCAATGCAAGAACTTGGATAAACGATTTAAAAGTCTAATAACATCCCATGAAGAATGAATCTCAGTCAGCAAAAACATTATCCTGATGGAAACATTTCCTCATTTTTCTCAGCAGCATCATTTATTTTGTCACCCCAAAGCCAATTAATGTATTAGAAAATCAATGCAATCCACTAGCTTTAATTCTCTGCCGACTTTAATTCTGTGGCAACAGTTAACCGAAAGATTTGCTGGAAAGAGCACTCCACCAAGAGTTAGAAGACCTGGCTCTGACCCTGGCAGATTTTGTGATCTTGGGTAATGCACTCTGTTCTCTGGACCATATTTTCCCTTATGTGATTAAGAGACCTAGAAATGACCATCCCACCTTACCTTGAGGATCAAATGTGATAACGTATAAAAGTACATTTAAATTATTACTTTTTAAAAATAGTAATAAGCACAACCACCTACCTTATTTACAATAATATCTAACATTTAAAAATAAATCTTTATTTATATCCTTTCTGTTTTTTGTTTGTTTGTTTGTTTTGTTGTTGTTGCTTCTATGTTATTGATGAGATCTGAAACTCAAAGGTTTAAAATGATTAGTACCAGTAAATGGGGGACTTGGAAGTCACCCCCACTCTCCTGCCTCCAAGCTCTGTGCTCTTTCTACTCCACCCCACGGGATCCACATTCTCCTAAGTCCATATTTTATCCACTTTAAGGAAACAAAATACTGGAGCAAGTCAAGGAGATTGACAGGAAAAATGCCGGGAGCGAGGTTGTTTGTCAGCCTTAATGAGGCTAGATCCTCTTTACCTAAGTGAATCTTCCATGTAACCTTCAACTACAGCAGTCCCCTAAGTGGAGATGAGAAGGGACTTAATGGTATGGGGGATTTATTGAATCCATTCTCCATGTAATATGTAAACATTCTTTTTTTTTTTTTCAGTTAACTTAGGTATTCATCTTAGGCAGTCTTTTCAGCACTTTTAATAATTGCCCCTTCTTCCCAATAAGGGGCCTTCTTAGACCTTTTTTCCGAATCTCTCTTACCAATAGTATTTTAATACCACAGATATACTATATATTCATTTGTGTTTTTTGGCCCTTTGGAGGTACTGAACCATTACGTTAAGATTTTTTTTTTTTGCATTCTACAAACTAATTTTGTATGAGTGAGTATGTGTGATGACAGTCCACTGCTTAGAGAAGTGGTATAGAGGTTGAGAGCATAGTAAGGCCGATGGTCTGTCTTGTTCAAATCCTAGTTCAGCCACTTCCAAACTGTGTGTGCCATATTTTCTGGCATATAAGGCGACTTTTTAACCCAGGAAAATCTCAAAAGTCAGGGGTCTTATATGCCTGGTGTCATCTTTGGGGCAAGTATATCCCAAACTCTGTATTTTAACTGGAAACTTTTGGGGTCGTCTTATACACCAGAAAATACAGTACTAATTTATCTTTGTTTCAACAAACCTGTCTGGAAAGTAGGAATTACAAGAATAGCAGCAACATTGTGTTGTCCATGTGAAGTACTTAGAGCAATGGTTCTCAACCTGTGGGTCGCGACCCCTTTGGGGGTCCAACAACACTTTCACAGGGGTCGCCTAAGACCATCAAAAAACAGATACTTACATTATGATTCATAATAGTAGCAAAATTACAGTTATGAAGTAGCAATAATTTTATGGTTGGAGGTCACTATAACATGAGGAACTGTATTAAAGGGTCGTGGCATTAGGAAGGTTGAGAACCACTGACTTAGAGCAATACTGGCATATAGTAAAAACTCAATGAATGTTTTATTGTTGTATATTTGAATGCTGAATTAGATCCAGAAAAACCTGAGCTCTGTGTTAGATACTAGGGATAAAAATAATAAGAAAACAGGTGGAAGTTATTGCTCTTAGAGAGTGTACATTAGACAGAAGGAAGTGGACAGAGAAACAAGATACCTGAATAAAATACATAATACGTTAAGTATTTTTCAATACTAAAAATAAATTAGAAAGCGAGGAAGGAAATGTTGGGTGGGATTAAATTGAATCTTTGTAGTATAAGCCTGGAATAATATTGTAGGAATAGGAAGGGAGTATTAATATGATTTGGTTTGAAAGATGGATTATAACCACATTGAGCCACATATTTGTGGGCAGTGGGTGGAAAGGAAGAACTTTCGATAACTATTCTTTTAACCAAAATAATTTATATGCAGCCATAGTATAATTTGATCATGCTCTTGATTTTTCTTTGGAAGTCTAAAATGTAACTTAGAAATTACACAATTATCTTTTATTTTGTTGCTTTCAATTCATTTATTTTGCATTCTTATAAAACTTGTAAGAATACCATTTGCATCTGATTTAATTTGTATTAATTGATTTCTCTCCCAAAGGAAATACACTTTTATTCTAAGTATAAAGGAATAGTTGTAGATATCATAGAGTAATGAAGATGGCCTGAAGACCTGTCACTGAAGTCATCTACAGTTTGCTTCCATTAATTGAGTTAGACTTGATTAAGCTACAACACAGATTTCCTGGGTCACATTCTACATTGCTCCAATGTGGAAGGTTCTTCAAGGGCCTCGCATAAATAAGGCAGACTGCCAAGCCAGTGATTCTGATTTTAAAGTAATGAGAACTTTTGGGGTTGTTTTTGACACTTGATCTAAATAGAGGCAGTTCTGAAAGGTACCATAAACTCCAAAAATACTGTCGGCAATAATAGCATCAGTTGGGGTACATTCAAGCTACTTAGAGAGGGATCTGTTGTAGTGAGCAAGGAAACTACAGTTTGAGAGGTTTCCCCTGGGCCCTTCATCCAGCTTGCCCTATTGTTACTTCCTACATTACCATACTCAGTTATTGAAATCTAGAAGTGGGCTATTAACTAATCTATAGACCCTATTAAAATTCCATCAGGTTTTCCACTACTGTTCCTTCTGGTTCAGGATTTAATCCCAGGATCCCACATTGCATTTCATTGTTATGTCTCTGTTGTACTCCCCAATCTGTGCCAGTCTTTCCCAATCTTCCATGACCTTGCCACTTTTTAAAAAAATATTTTTTATTGATCTTTCACAGAGAGAAAGGGAGAGGGACAGAGTCAGAAAAATTGAGGAGTGAGAGACATCGATTAGCCGCTTCCTGCACACCCCCTACTGGGGACGTGCCCTTAACCAAGATACATGCCCTTGACCGGAATTGAACCTGGGGACCTTTTAGTCCACAGGCTGACACTCTATCCACTGAGCCAAACCGGTTTCAGCATACCTTGCCACTTTTGAAGAATAATAATCAGTTATTTTGTAGAATATTTGAATGATTTTTTTTTATTATTGGATTTGGGACATACAGGAAAACACTCTGTTGAATATGTAAGCTACAGCACGTTTGTTACAAAATAATAGTACTATGTACAAACATAAGTAATCTTAAAGACCATGTTTTAAACAGTATTAAGCTGGTATTTTGTCCTAATTTAAATCTAAGGATTTCGATTCAAAAGTAAAAGGGAGAGTTAATAAATCAAACACATTTTTTTTGATAATATGCAGTAAAAATATAGTGATAGATACCTTGGCAAATACAAAGACATGGGAGACACAAATTCATACCTCATATACAATCAGGTTAAGGTGACAAGGTACAGTAAGTTTCTTCATTATTTGACTAAATTAGTTCACTATTAAAATACATGTGTACAAAAGATCAAATGAAAAGCATGTTAAAACCACCTATTACAGGATTACGCTAGCATTAATATTAAATCATTGCATCTATTACATTTCTTTTTAATGGCAAAAAAGAAAGTTATTGATTTATATAGGCTGACAAGCCCAGAACTAAGAAATCAGGACTTTAAAGTGTCATCAAGACTTGGTATCTTGCCATCTCCTGTCAATGCCTCCTGTGTTGGTCCTTGTGTGCTAGCAAAATGGCAGTAGCAACCCCTGCCTATTTTCCCAAGTTTTAGGGACAATGAAAAAGAATTAATTTCCCATAAACAATAGTATATATCTTCCTTAAATATATATATATATATATATATATATATATATATATATATATATATATATCTAAGTCACATTCCCATTCCAGAACTAATAGCTGTGTCTAAAGAAAAGCAATTCAAGGATTGGCTTAGGCCTGGACCACATGCCACACTTGGGTGTGGGTGAGGAGTGAGTCACTGGGGCACATGGCTGAGGGGGCGAGGGATTGTTCCTCAGAGGGAAACAGAGAAGCAGTTATGGGAAGGATAGCAAGTGAATGCTAATTGGTCAAAAGAACAATTATTTGCTGTAACCCTCAACTATAACTTAGTTTACACTTAAAGGGGCAAATGCTCTTCAAGACAAATGTGTTGATCCAGTAATGACTATAACTACGTGGCTTAGGTCATGGCAGGGACTCATACAACTACATCACATGAGGCTGTCACTCCTGTCCCTTCATGGAGATGTCATTTCTTCTAAAGTTAAAATCTGCCTTTGTCATCTAAATGTCAGTGTCCAGTGACTATATTTCTCAGGAATTTCTCATTGTTATGCCAGAGTAGTCCGTAGTCTCACTCCATATGGTCTTCTGGTCTGGGCTGTGGAAGCCCAAATTTTCTAAGCTGTTCTTAAATTTGTACCGTGAGGATTTAGTTTGGTTGAGTTGTTTTTCTTAACAATAGATCATACTGCAAATTGCCTGACCAGGTCAGTCATTGTGGTTTTTCTGTCTTTTTTTTTTTTTTTTAGCATTACCCAAATTATACATCTCTAATACGTCCTGTGGAATCCGCTATTTCATCACTCATCTTTGGTTGACTTTATTATGAAAATGATTGACAGGGAAGGTTATGCATATGCCATTCAGAAAAGGAGAGAAAACTCTCCAAATAAGTTAGCGCATTCTTGGTTGGAAGCTCCTGGTAGATAAAATGACCACACGAGTTATCTTCCAGTTCTAAAACAGGAAGGAACACAATGTCACAGCACAAATGAGCTGTTAGAACCACTGGGCACCTGGTCAAAGCCTTTCGATGATGGTGATTATTAAAGGTCAAAGACTATCACCGCATCCTAATGGTAGTCCTCACACAATATCAGCCTTTCTCCGGGTGCCTTTGAAAACACCACTTGAAAAGACTATTAAAATATGGGTTTTATGCAGGTGGCAAATGCCCTCATTAGCATCACTGGGTTTCTTTAGGAATGTAAAGCAGATGGTACGGTTCTGAGTACTAGATTGTAGGTTTAAAAGAAAACTAAATGTAACCTTTTGTTATGTAAAAAATAAACCCCTAAGATAGCTATAGAGGCTTTCTTGTAACACAAAGTGTGTGTCTATTTTCTGGAAGGATCTGAAAAGAGCAATGTGATATGACCACAAATATTTGGGGGGAGGGGCACTTTAATAAAGTAAAACTCAACAGTTTAATTTCTAGAGGAAAGTGCAGAGATTTCTAAAAGAGGATTTGTTCTGATTTTTTAGGTGGTAAACTTGAGTAGTATACAAATAATTTTATTAAAATACTATAAACATCTACTATAATCCTTTTAAAACAACGGCCTATCAAATTGTCCCTATACATTTAACATCTGGGGTCTCATCAGAGAGAGAAGTTCAGTCTTGCCTGTTTAGTACTCCTGGAGATAGATCAGATGAGGAGCTCCATTTTCTTTTACATTCTGCTTGTGCATTCTTTTTTTTTTTTTTTTTTTTTGCCTCTGACACATAAGTCTTACAACAGCCCATGGAAGGCAAAAAGGCTGTCAATTTGAAAGCAAAAGTTTAATTGCTTAGCTGTACTATGCGATCATGAACCGAGCGAGAAAAATATATCTGTTATCATATTTCATATCTGTTATCGAATTTCAGACTGATGTTCCCTTGGGACTGATAACATTATGGACTTTGTAACCTAAAGAGCTTTTCTAATTTACCTTTCAAATTGTCACCCCCATGTGACAGAGGGTCACTATTATTATTGGGCTCGGAAGATATGAGCTTTTCAGCACCTGATTATGGACAGCAGAATACTGTGGGTGTGTCCCTTTCAGAGACTAGGAAAGTTTATGGTAATGTAAAGGGGTGAATTTAAGAGAAGTGTCTGACCAAGGGGAAAAGGTGTAATGGCCACTGAAATAAGAACATATCTTCAGCCGAAACCAATTTGGCTCAGTGGATAGAGTGTCGGCCTGTGGACTGAAAGGTCCTAGGTTCAGTTCAGGTCAAGGGCATGTACCTTGGTTGCAGGCACATCTCCATTGGGGGGCATGTAGGAGGCAGCTGATCAGTGTCTCTCTCTCATTGATGTTTCTAACTCTCTATCCCTCTCTGTAAAAAAATCAATAAAATATATTAAAAAGAAAAGAAGAACATACCTTCAGACGGAAAAACTAAGTAGGCACCTCCATAGACTATAACAGAAGTTATTATAGGGTAACTGGCCCAGCCATTCTGCTCAGATTATTCTCTGCTACAGATTCTTGTTATTGTGTTGTTTTGTAATATAATGCAGGTGCTCCTGAGTATGAGACAAAGGGCAAAAAATGCAGTAGTGCTGGGGGTGATACCTCCATGGTCTTGCCATACATGATTGTTTTATAATTGATAGTATCACCAGTTGGATATGTATCTGAGTTGTCATGCCATTCCAGCCATTATTAACAAAAATATTGATGACATTTTAGGGAATATAGATAATCATCAACCAGAAGGCTTTTCTATGTTGGATAAGGACTATGAGGTTGGTCAAAAGTCACAGCATGAAACTTACAAATGAAATGAAATCCGGGACACAGAGATGGAGCTGGTTTTGTTCACATCTGCCTCCATACAAATGCCCTTCTTTGATTCCAGTGGTTTAGAGCATGAATTCTGAAGACTGATGATCTGAGGTTAATATACCAGCTCCAACAATCGCAAGCTATGTGAGGGGTAGACAGTCTACATATAGCTGGTCTTTTAAATCTGATTTCGGCTAGATTATTTTAATTCATACTTGTAAAGTATAATAAAAAAGCAATAAAAATATCTCGTGGTTGAATTCTCTTATCTGAACAGTAAGAAAGCACTTGGCAGGAAAAGCAACTATATATTTTTCTAAAATGATGAAGTGCAGTATTTAGTTGGATAGGATATTTTTTTGTTTAGAGATAACCAAACCAGTAAACCCAGAAAAAGAGAAAATATTTTAGGATGGCGGTGGGTGACTTAGCAGGAGAAGTTGGTGGAAGGTCCCTGATGCCTTTGAGCTAGTTAAAAGTGAAATTTAACATAATCTTTATGAGTAATTCTAGAAATTATTTGATTATAGAAAAGAACTCTTATGTAATTTCTCCTACTGCTTACTTTTCATCCTAAGTCCACTTTAACTTTGAGCAGTAAGGAAAAGTTTTCTTGCAAATGAAAGTTAAAAGTTAGACTAGGTTTCCAAGAAAAGCTGGGGGATGTGTATGTTTGATGTGAGTATATGTTTGTGTGTAACTTCTAAAGTAGTAAATCAGCTGTAACTGCATTTGAATAATCTATGACAGTTTCTTAAGATATTATTCAATTCTTGTCCAGTCCTGTACTTTAGACAGTTTCTGGATATGCTTCATTGAATACTATAGCAATTTAAAAACCATCCCCTCAAAAGAGAAGAAAAGGGGTTACTTTTCTTTAGGTTGATTACTTTCCAACTCCACCTTTAGTATTACACTACATTATTTAAAAATAAATAGTATCAACAATTATTTTTTGTATGCACTGAATAGTACAGTTAGTATGTATCTTACATTGTCCATTTCTCAAGGCCTGTGTGTGTTTTAATAATTTTTGGTAATTGATGCCAACCATATGCCGCTGATAATCATGCATGCTCTCATGTTACTGTGCCTAATGGAATCATCCATCAAAATCTTTTATCCCCCTCCCATTGACAACACTCTATGCAGTGTCTCCTCTACCTAAATGAGTTTTCATTGCCCCCTACAGTATCACTTTAGATTTGCTTATCACATTTTCTCAACTGCTAATAAGAAGCAATTACTTAAACTAAATTCACTTATAGGGCCGCAACATTACATAATTCCGGGGTCGCGGGGCACTGTTGCACAGTGCCCACCTGGGATTGTGCAGTCACAACCTGCCTGGCCATAGAGCAGCCCTGTACCACCTTCATGGCACAAACATAGAGGGCATCGACTTGGTATATCTGTGTTTACTATTTAGAGACGGCCAATGAAGTTACGTAAACCAGCTTTTGCAAAAAGGCTCAGGATTTAGTTATAGGACTCTGTTGTGAATCTAATCGGTATTCACACCTTCTTTATTCTGTAGAAATTCAAAGTTATTCCTGAGCTGCAAATAGCTCCTGAGAACACAAAATTTTGTACTTGAGAATTTACTCACAAAAGATTACGTTTTAAACTTGATTTAAAAAACGTATTGAAGAAACATGACCAGAAATGTAAACAGTTTTGGCATATTTGCAGCGCAGTGTTTTCACTTGTGAAGTTGGCTGGTTATGTAGGCAGTGAGGTGTGATGTCAGTATATTACCAGCGTTTTGCCATTTCTTGACTTCTCCATATTTTTAACAACTGCAGTGGCAATGCCTTACATTTCTGAAATGCTCCATCCCACCACAGAGGTTCCCAAAGAACTAATTATTATTTTGCCATTAATTCTCAAGCTCTGTGCATTAAGCAGTTGAGAAGGGATGAGGAAAAAAGAGAAAGAGGAAAAACTGTGAACGATCATCTGGACTTTGTGAACATCACATACTAATACACAGAGCCAGCTCAGATCTTTTGCTGCTCTGCACTGTGGTATTCCTCAAATTACCTTGCTTCTAAAATTCAAAGCTCTGTTAGCCATTTTACTTGCTGTAGTTTTGTCATTTCACTTTAGTGAAAGTCTGATGTAAATAGGTTTTACTTTAGTTAGGCTAGTAGGCCAAAGTCACTGCTATGAGTAGAATAATGACTTTGTTCTTAAAATGCTTTCTTTTGTGCTATCGATATACGTCAATAGTTTGAGAGGATATTCGCTGAGAATCTACTATAGAGATAATTCATCCCCAGACCTTTTGAGTGATAGTATTGCTTAATTCCTTCCTGTTTCTATCTTGCTTCCTGAGCTAGAGAGTGAGTGTTTGGAATGTGTATGTGGTACTCGTATAAGCCCTCAGTAAACACTAGCGATGTAGCACAGAAAACGTGCCCTGCTGTGGAGGATGGATCTAGTTTTGTGTGTTCCCTCTGCCAATCACTAGCTACGTACACTTCCAGTCCCTTTAGCCTTCTGAGCTAACAGAAATACAGAATCCCTGCTTTGCCTATTTTACAAGGGGTTCTGTAGATTAAATTATTTAATGTCTGTGAAGAAATGTAGACCAATCAAGTGCCATATCAATCTAAAAAGGAATGATTGAATGCTTGTGATTAAATTAAAGGGATAGTTACTGTTTTATAGCTTCCTTGTAACATGGAATAGGCTGAAGAATCTCAAAGAGAAAGGGGAAAGGAAGGCTGGGAAGAGATTAAGAGAGTCAGGAAAGTAGTCCTCTCTTATTCTCAGTTTCGCTTTCCTTGGTTTCTGTTACCTGTGGTAACTGTGACCTGCAGGTATTCAATGGAAAAATCCAGATGTAAACCACTTAGAGGTCTTAAATTCTGCAAAGTTCTGAGTGGAGTATTGCAATCTCACGTCCTCTGCTCCATCCCAGCCAGCAGGTGAATGCTCCCTTTGTCTGTGCTCCTACCGTTACTCACTCAGTCACCGTCTTTGCTATCAGATCGACCATTGCCGTTTTGCTGTGCTTGTGTTCCACTCACTCGTATTTTACTTCTTAATAATAGCCCCAAAGCACAAGAGAAGTGATGTCTTCGATTGGATATGCCAAAAGGAAACCATAAAGTGAATGTATATATAGGAAAAAACGTAATATGTACAGTGTTTGGTATGATTTGCTATTTCAGGCATCCACTGGGGTATAGTAAGTATCCCCCAAGGATAAAGGGGGGGGGAGAATAAGATACAATGCCTTGAACTGTACCTGAGAAGAGAACCACCAGCTATTTGGTGAACAAGATAAGTAACCATGTTAGGCAAATATCACAGAGATGATTATCGGCATTGGACAGATGAGAATGCTGAAGGCCATGCGAAGGGTCTCCATCAGATTTTATTCCTAGTCACGGCAGAGTGTCGTCGGAACCCTGGTCTGAAAGGAGCCCAGTACAGTGCTGTACTGACAGCATTAGGTTTGTGAGAGAAAGCAAGGAGGTGTGTTCATGAGACCTGAGGGCCGCCCTTCCCATGGCTTTTGTATCAGTTCTTCAGCCTACCCCCAGGTGAAGTCAAGCCTTTAAGTCAAGTCTTTATGTGCCTGATGGGCTACAGGGTGCTGCTGGTTCCAATATGAATAAGATAGTCCCCGATCTCACGTAGCTTATGGCTTACAGACTAAAGGCAATTCTATGCTGCCATAAAAAAAAAGAAGGAACTCCTACCATTTGCAGCAACCTGGATGGAACTGGAGAGCCTAATGCTTAGTAAAATAAGCCAGTCAATGAAGGAGAAACACCACATGATCTCACTCATTTGTGGATAATAAAGAACATTGTAAACTGGTGAACAAAAGGATAGATACAGAGGCAGTAAAGCATCAGACTGTCAAATTACAGCAAGAAGGTTAAGGCGAGGTGGGGTAGATAAGAGATCAATCAAAGGACTTGTATGCATGCATATAAGCATAACCAATGACACTGGGGGGTTTGTGTATGCCTGGGAGGGGGGCAATGGGAAGATATGTAATTGTAACACATTAATAAAAATAAATAAAGGCAATCATTTGTCATTTACTTCACGTAGAGCGTGAGTTCAGGAAGTACTACTTTCATTCCTGCCACAGTAGAATTAAGTGGTTAAGCCCGGGTTCCCTACAGAATTAAAAGTCCTCCAATTAGATTGCTACTTTTTTTCCATCATCAAGTTTTATTTCTTAGTCTTGAGTGATGAATTATGTTGAAATTTCTGTGAAACCTTAATGCATTTAGAAGGGAACATATAGATGAACATATTTTTTCATGGCCCCTTTTTCCCTGGCTTTGTCACTGTGCTGTTTTGCATTTAGTCTCCACCTGATTGTCCTCCTAATGTAATTTACCACCTGCAGAAGGATCGGACCTGGAAAAGGCAGGGGTGAGATGCCTATAAGCATAACGCCAGCTTATCAATGCGTGTTTAGAAGGGTGTTCTACCCCAAGCCTATTTCTTAGGCCATGTATGTGTGCAACCATAATTCTCAACTTTCAAAGTTGACTCGGGTCATAGCTCAGGAGGCAGCTCTCTTTGCACCTAATTGTTATGAATATTGCAGTTTTCTAACCAAAGAGACATAACAGTAACTTTTTGAGGATGACTTAAGACATGTGACTGAGCCGAATTAAGAATGAAAGGTGGAGAAAATAAACATAACCTCCTGCCCTGTAAGTCTTCTGAATGAAGACATGTATGAAGTCCATGAGGAGGGATCGCTCATTCATTCATTTGTGTAATAAATATTTTTGGTGTCCACATAATGCGCAAGGCACTATGTGAGGTGCACAGAGGGTGTGTGCTTTCAGCCCCAGCAGAGTGATCAGTGAAGTGAACGAGACAGACAGAAAAAAAAAGCAAACATAAACAAATATGCATTAGACATGAGAAACAGATGAACCTGGAGTTGAGAGGATGAGGTGTAGGAGATAATAAACAACCTCCTCAGAATCTTGAGGGATGGTTTTTCTGAGAAGACTTTAAAAACCAGCATTCAGATTTCCAGGGGGAGGGAAGAGCTTTGCAAAGGATCTGAAGAGGCAAAGGGCTGGACATGGTTGAGAGCCTTGAAGGATAATAAGGTGACTAAGAGCATGGGCAAGAAGCGTAGCTCAATTTTCAGACTCATTTGTTGATAGATATGTAATCAAGTGAATCAAAAATCTGATGAACAGAATCATCTGGTGAATATAACAGAATCAGGGACATAGAAAGGGAGTGGACTGACAATTCTCAGGGGGAAAGGGATGTGGGGGGTGCTGGAAGAGACTGGACAAAAATCATACACCTATGGATGAGGATAGTGGGGAGGGGGGTAAAGGCATGGTGTGGGGTGGGAACCAAGTGGAGGGAACTAGGGGAGGAAAAAGAGGAACAACTGTAATAATCTGAACAATAAAGATTTTTTTTTAAAAAAAAAAGTAGTAGGTCAAGATGAAGCCGGGTCTTATGGACCATGGGAAGAAGTTTAGAAATTCATTTGACCACAGTAGAAAGCCATTCATACTTTTGAAGTGAGAAAACAACCTTTCACCTATGCTTAAAAGTGCTTGCGGGGCCTGCATTGGTGAATGGTTTACCAGCCGGAAGAAGAGGTAGCCAAAGAGAAAAGCTTAACTTGGCAGATTATTCTGAGGCTTTGGCAATAATCCCTAGGAGTCTAACTGGGGAGCTGGTGAAAATTTGGAGAGAAGTGGAGAAATTCAATATATAATTTGAAAGCAGAATAGAGAGAATTTGTTGACAAATCAGAAGCAGAGGAAGGTGCAAAGGAAGGAATCAAGTGTAATTTCCAAGTCTCTGGCTTGAGTGGCTGTGTGGTTGGTAGTGCCATTGACAAAGATAGAGAAGACAGGGAAAAGGGTAAGGGTGAATTTAGGAATCAAGAATTTATTTAAGGATATGTTAAGTTTAAGATGTGCCATGGGTAATGGATAATACCAAGTAACTAGTTATATATTTCAGTTTGTTATACTGGGGAGTTTGGGTGAGGTATAAATATGGGCCCTGACCAGGAATCACATCAAAACCGGTGACCCCTCTGTCACCAAGCCACAACCTTCTTTTGCGTGGAACATAGAAACGTCCTTCCTATAGGAAGGATTTGGAAAACAGCTTTGCTTTTCTGTGTCTGTGTCTCAGGCACGGGAAAGGACTGGGAATGCAGGCCCAGTGTGCTCTGCATTCTCTCTTGGAAACCAGATGCCCATGGGTGTTCTTTGAGCCAGGACACTACTTCTCCAAGCTGTCAGCTTGCCATGGGGTCTCTGACTCCTGCACCTGTCCCTCAGTTGCAGGATTTACTGTCAGTAGTACATCAACACTCCAGGTATGGAGAGAGGATGCAATGGGATTCAGAGAACACGTGAGGAGATTGGCTTCAACAAAAGGAGGGTCATATTTTCTTCTGTAACAGGAATAAGAAATCTTACAGTAATGGGGAAAGATCAATGAAGTTTGTAGAGTTACCATTGGAATATGATCGTGATTTCTTTCATGTGACTTTAAATATTATATAAGATGTTTATCTGAAAAAGTCTGAGGTCCAACTTCATTGTCCTGGGGGCACTACCTAGCCCTCGTGTGTTACACCATTGTCATCTGAAAAAAAGGAAACTAGAACAGACTCCCAAGTAATTCTCAGAGTAGGGGAGAGGACATGGCATGCCCTATCTAGGGTAGCTAATCAGGATCTAAATAGAGTCATTTTCAAAAATATCCTCTTCAATCAATAATATAGTCAGTAATGCAATCTAACTTGTAAAAACAGCAAAATATCATTTTCATTTGAAAATTGACCACCAGATTTTTTAATATTCATCAGTAAGATGATTTAATTTAAAAGAGGAAAAGAAGTAATGAATTAACCAGAGTGATGTTTCCATTATATTTCTGAGTTAATGTGTAAATAAGAGATAATTTTTTTTTCTATACCTTCTTTTTCTGTTTCTCACATCTTCATTTGGAGATATTAAGATGAGAGATTGTGTGCCATATTGGCATTTTCAGTGTAAACTGTTGGGATTCAGCCCAGATTATTATGATTTGCAGAAACTATCTTGATTAAGTTTGGAGTTGCCTTATATTGTGCATAAGCAAAACTATATTTTAATCAGCTAGACCATATGTTTTATGCAGAGAGATTGTAATAGGCCTTATAAAATATAGAAGATTCCTTTAATCAGCAATGTTGGATATAATCCTAAAGTCTTAAAATAGTCTTCTTTTTTCTGATTCCTTCTTCCTAAAGTTAATAAACAGAATGCAATCTTTGTGGCAATAAAGTGTTACAAATCATTTCATAAAAGGTAATAAAATTAAATTTCATCACTGTGAGTTATTGCAAAAGATGGTTTAACATTTACAAGAATTTGATTTCCAAATCCTTCAAGGCCTAATTTTTGATTTGCATAATGGGTTTCTACTTTCAGGATTTTCCAGTTGAAAGGCTTTGAAGTAAGTTTCAAACCAAAAACTGAAATAAATTGGAAATTCATATAATTTCAAAGTTAATGCATGCAATATAGTGGCATAATTGGAAGGGGAAATCTCATAAAATTTTACTACTATTTGACTTAATGTTTTGAAACTTTGTAGTAGGAAGAAAATATGCAAAAAATTTAATAACTATTCAAAAAACATAAGTAGAACTTTGTAATCAAAAGTTGTTTCATCATTAGATTGCATAAAAGAATAGATACTGAACTTGAACCTAAATATTTGATTTCAGAGTCCTTGTTCTTTTCACTCCTCCATGCCAACATTGAAACTTTTTTGCATAAGGATGGCAATTTATTAAAGCTACAATGTTTCTGATTCCTGAATTATTGAATAAAGCCAATTAGATATTTAAAAAATGAAATTACAAAGCTGGATATAGTGAGTAAAGTGAAATATTTATCATAGTATTGATAACAGAATAAACTATTTCCTTTGTCCAAGCTCAAAGACATATTCCCATAATGGGGAGGGATGAAGTACATGTTATGTGAATGTATTAAATTGATCATCAGATCAGCTACCAACTATCCAAAGTCTTACTCTCTTAAATTACTTTCATGGATTTTTATATATACACTTTCTTGCATTTTTGTATTATTTCATGTGGCTTTTTCCCCTTGCTGAAGCCATTTGTTTATTCATTCAACAATTTATATAATAAGTGCCTATTACATGCCACGAACTATGCTAAGTCCTAGGAGTAATATGGTGAATGAACAGAATTTCTGTAAATGTGGGAATTAAGTCAATCTGGAAGTAAGGACTCTTAACAGAAGAAACTTCTACCTCTTTTCTTTGGACTGGTATAGGCATTTTTATATATATATAAAAGCCTAAGCAATCATTATGACCAGACAACCAGAATGAGCAGTCAACTAGTTGCTATGACACACACTAACCACCAGGGTACAGACACTCAATGCAGGAGCTGCCCCCTGGTGGTCAGTGCTCTCCCACAGCAAACCTCCTGCAGCCCCTCACCCCAGGCCCTGATGGGGGAATGGGAGAGGGGCTGGCAAGCAACCTCCCACGGTCCCTACCCCCTCCCAGTTACCCCCCTGTTAGGCCCTGATCAGAGGGCCAGCTAGCCCATCTCCCAGTAGACCTCAACCGCCAGCCAGGCTAAGGGACCCCACCAGTGCATGAATTCATGCACCAGGCCTCTAGTAGGGATATAAAGCAGCTGGCAAACTTTAAGTACTTGGATGTCATTTTTCATAAAAGTTCAGTAAGAATTGCTAATATTTTATGTGAGGGTTCATGAAATGCTGGAGAGGCAGATTGGTTTTTAATTTAATTTTTAGTATTTTTAGAATAAAATTAAGTATAATAGCAATGAATGCATGATGTATGCTTCCATACAAGCCATGGTATATGTATGTGTATGTGTATGTGTGTATGTATATATATATATATATATATATATATATATATATATATATATATTGGTCTTGCCCTTGACAGAGCTGAATTCAATTGCATTTAAAAATAGAATCTCTAGCCAATCATCCCTACATATTGTTGCACCTGTGGCTTCCTTTATTCTTGAATTTCCTTTTGTGTGTGTGTGTGTGTTTTTAAGTTCCAAATTAGGAAAACATAAATTTCTTAGCATGAATACAGTGCTAGAAACATACCTTATTATAATAAGGTATCTAGTTTGAGTGTCCCATTAATTATTCCCAAATCAATTGTACGCCCAAAGGATACTTCTATTGAAACATTTTTCATTGGTTTGGAATTGTAAGTTGTTTAATTCCCGATTCCTCATTAATTATATTTTTCTCTCTCAACCCTTGTCTTCAGGGACATAAAAAACAGTGTGCCCCCAGAAGTTATGGAGCAGGCTGTAATTGGTATAGTCTATATCCCAAAGGATTGTTTTCTTGTTTTAATGCATTGGTTTTCAATCTGTTATTTCTTCTGGTTGTACTTTTGAATGTGCATGTTTTTTGCTGATTTTATGGTTTGTTTGTGTTTTTTTTTTTTTTTTTAGCTGCTGATTTGTAGTCACACTGTACAAAAGGGCTAACAAAAGCCCTTAATTTTCCCATGTGAAAATTTTTTTAGGCATTTGCTCTCAGAAAGCTCTTTTTGAGAGACTTGAGATTTTTGCAGCAACCGCAGTATCCAACTTGAAATAGCTGCATTCTCATCAGCTTTATTGATTAAAAAAATACCTTACATGAGCTCTTTCGGGAAGCCAGAAGACAGCTTTGCTCACAGTAACGAATTGTGCAATCCACAGATGGTCTTCTTGCTGGAAATTACTGGAAAAGGACTACAAGTTTGGGGTCTGTGGGGCACCAGCCATTCACACACATCCATATATCTCTGTGTAACACAGATTTGCGTAAATAGACAAATGCACGGGCAAAGGTTGAATTTGTGTAGCTACTGCTCATACTGTAGATTTCTGTGGCATTTTATAAAGTGCTTTCACATAAATTAAGCTATTTTATGCTCGCAGCAAGTATCTCGGTAAAGTAGGCAGATAGTACCATTGTGGATTGAGACCTAGACAGTCCAGGTCCTTGGCCAGAGCCACAGGGCTAATGTGAGAGCTGAAATTCATCTCCTGATTCCTTAGTGTGGCGTTTTAGACAAAATGTTCTAGTTGGATTCAAGCTTCCCTAATTTTAGCCCAGTCGCTTTCTCTAAACCTCAATTGACCCCACAGCAAATAGGCTGTATAATACCTCCCTCCTAGGTTTGTAGCGATCAGTAAATAAAATAACATCTATATAGCAGGTGGCCTATAAGCTGTATTTTATAAAAGCCCAATGACTGTTCATGTTTCCTTGTGTTTTTATTTAAAGCAAAAAATGTATGTAATACATATTACATACCAAATATCCTGAGTGCTTTTATAAATATTAATTTAATTCTCATGGCCATTTTGTGACATAGGTATTATTAACACCTTCATTCTACATATGAGAAAACGGGGGCAATGGGATATTAAGAAAACTGACCTAGATTACACAGCTAGTAAATACCAGATTCTGGCCACTATGTCTGCAATCTCAACCACTCTGCAGTTATTCCCAAGGTATATAGTCAAATATATGAAGATAGGGCTTTTACATGTTCATGTTATACCACCTTAAGTTCCTATGATCTAGGGAAAATTATCAATATACTATGGTCTGTATTTTAATATATATAAAATGTATTATCAAATTTCTCAACTGTTGCCCATGACCCATGGGACATTAAACTCTGTTAAGTGGATAGTAGAAGGTTTATTTTATCCAGATAGCAGCAGAACTCAGGAACATGTAGTTACCATGCAGGTATAATTGGAAGAGGTAATTCCAGTTCTTCAAATATTATTTCTTAGGCAACTACATCATCAAGAATTAGTTTAGGCTCAAGGCAGAGTTTTATCATGCAGCATTTAGACAAAATAATCCAACTATTTAAAGATGCAGAGCCTGGTAGACAAAGAACAATGAAAAGTGTTGCTTGGTTATGACTTGAATGGAAGACGATAGATGGGTAGAGATAGTTAGACGGTGAAAACCCCACAATGTGAGAGGCAAAAGGAAGGTAAAAACCAAGAGTATGCCTGGTAATAAATGATAGTTAGTAATAAAGAGCTGGAAGTAAAGAAGTTTAGAGAACGCTTCTCCATGGTGGAAGCTAGTGCAATAGAGAATCGACCCAGATCTTTGAGAAGGGCCCTCTGTTGTAGGCAATGGAAAGCCATATTCAGTCACTGTTGGCACAAGCCCTGGGCTTTGAGATGCCCATTAACTCATTTAAGCCAAAAGGTATTTTATCCTACTCAGACAACAATGTGGAAAATGAGTGGAAGATTTCATATGTTTGTAGTAAAGCAGAAATAAGTTTTGCACAAATACAATTTTAAGAATTTAGCTGATTGATATGAGAGTAATTCTGTTTACATTGGCTGGTATAGGAAGTTTTCTGCCCCTTCTTTTTTTTTCTCAAGTTTCTGTGATTTCATATTTCATCATTGGCCTACAGGGCTTCTCCTGCTCCTTAGAGAACTAGTTGAAATCAGCATGAACACTATTTTTACAGAGTAAGTAAGTAAAAAACCCTCCACATTTCCTTTAGAATTCTTGTCTTTACTTCTTCATGGTTCCCTTGTCTCAACCTCTGCTTATGAGATTGCAGTTTTCAACCAACTGCACACTGATTTTTTTTAAAATGTACATACCCAAGTGAAGTATCGATGAATGAACTTGTTTTACAAAAGGTTTGGGGACTCTCACAGTAGAAATACTACCTTGCACACGACATAAAGGATTCCCATTTAATCTGTCCCATATTATTTTACACTCCTTTTCCCAAATTCACACTTTAAAATAGGTGAAACTTCCTGCAGAATGCAGGCTCAAGAATTCCAGCAGTTTCCTCACCAACCTTGAATATTTGAAGAAGAAAATTATGTCATCCCCTTACATCCTCTTAGAGAGAGATTGGAACTTGCATGTGTCTTACTGACAGCGTCCTGTATAGGTGGTATACAAGGCACTTTTCCATAGCAGGTTTTCTTAATCCTCAGAATGTTTGAGTATGTTTTCTCCGCATTTTATTGGTGAGGCAACTGAGTCTCAAAAAAAAAGTGTCCAACATTCTTACCAACATTGGAGTGCATCTCGGGAAGGGTAAGAATATGCTGAAAAGGAGAAACAATAAAAAGCAGAAATTAACCATCAGTCTGCCTAGCGGAGTCATGAGCAGAGGGGAAGGCTCCTCTAACTCCCATTGTTCATACATCCAAG
The DNA here is from genome assembly GCA_004026805.1 of Lasiurus borealis. Taxonomy (NCBI): domain Eukaryota; kingdom Metazoa; phylum Chordata; class Mammalia; order Chiroptera; family Vespertilionidae; genus Lasiurus; species Lasiurus borealis. Next base: position 21,444 of record PVJN01006738.1, on the reverse strand, counting down.
ACCTTGGCACTCAGTGGCCTTTGGAAATACAAAGCACATTAAACAAAGATCCTTTTTGTGCCTCTGAAGAGATCATTTTAGTCTCTATTTGTACTGCTGCATGTCTTATCAATGGGGTATTTTCCGTAGTGTACACCTACATATCCCATTATGCTATATTTACACTTCTTTTACACATTTAATTAAGACATTGTTAACAATCTGGAAAGAGTTCTCCTTTCATGAAATTTGGAAATTGAAGGTAGCATTTAGTAGGTTTCTCTGTCAACCCTAGTAGTCATTTTTAGAATCTTTAAGGGAGTAATTCAGTTACCCACACAGTTCCGCTTTCTAAGAACATGCAAGTGGAAGTCTTTTCTTAAGCAAGTCAGCAAACCTATTAGCGGTGCTCCAGCCTCCAGCAACAACAGTGAGAACATAATACCCTTCATGATTGGGGAAGGACAAAAAGAAGAGGGAAAAAGCATTTCTGCCTGCCTTTGGCCTTTAGAGTCCACAGCCATGTCCTTTGTCATTCTAAAGAGGTTGGGAAAAGGTGTGGAATCCTACAGTATATAGTACTCTTGTGCCTCTGGCTTTTGCCCAGCATTATTTTTGTTTTACGAAAACCATCCATGTTGTTGCAAATGGTTATAGTTCATTAATTTCCATTGTTGTATAAAATTTTATTTTATAAATATTATCACAGTTTACTCACCTATTCTGGCTGTGAATAGACATTTGGACTGTGTATTATAAGTGGAAACTCTTGACTTTGTCTTTGGGCAAACATACCCATATTTCTGTACAATGTATCTTAGGAATAGAATAGTTGGATCAAAAGATACATATCTTTGTCCAGCTGGTATAGCCCAATTATTGAGCGTTATGAAACAGGAGATCAGGGTTCAATTTCTAGTCAGGGCACATGCCTGGGTTTCTGGCTTAATCCCCAGTGGGGGGCATGCAGGAGGGAGCTGATCAGTGATTCTCTGTCGTCATTAATGTTTCTATCTCTCTCTCTCCCTCTCCTTTCCTTTCTGAAATAGAAACACACACACACACACACACACACACACACACACACACACACTTAAAAGATACATGCCTTCAGCTGAGCAGATATTGTCAGACAGTTTTCTAAAGGGGTCAACCCATTTTTACATCCCCCCAGTATTGTCAAGAAATTCCAATTGCTCCTCATTACCACACTTGCTACCATGCCTTTTACATTTTATCCATCCAGTTTGGAGGCAGTGTTATGAGCACGATACTATCTTACTTTACATCATGGCTAACACTGTTGAGCACTTTTTAATGTATATGTTGGCAATTTGGATAAAGCAAATCATTGTAAATATTTAGGTAATATGTGGATATGGCAGAAATTATACAAGTGATAATGAATTGGGTGCGATTTAGTAAACACTACTTTCATTAATGGATCCTTTACTATTGATACACTCTGTTCCTTTAACGAGGCTTTTGCTGTGGTAAATTCAACTTATGGGAAGCTCGTTGAGTGTTAATTATGAATAGCCCCTCTGTGGAGAGGGGTGAGGCTGCCAGGGCTCATGTCACAGAAGGCCACTATGAGGCTCAGTCTAGCAGCGTAGAGCAGAAAAGAGAAGCCAATGTACTTTATATCCAGAAAGTAGACATAAAGCCTGCGGGTATGAGGATGTATGAAACTTCTAGAAAATTGCAAATGTTGTTCAGGTGTGACTACCATAATTGCTAAAAAAACAAAAAGCCAGTTTATAATGTTCTTTATGAACAAAAAGGTAGATATAGAGGCAGTAAAGCATCAAACAGACTGTCAAATTACAGCAGGAAGGTTAGGGAGAGGTGGGGTAGATAAGAGATCAACTGAAGGACTTGTATGCATGCATATAAGCATAACCAATGGACACAAGACACTGGGGGGTGAGGGCATGCAGGAGAGTGAGTTGGGGAGTGGGGGCAACGGGAAGATATGTACACATGTAATACACTAATAAAAAAATGGGGGGAAAAAGAAAACAGCCAACTTGTGTTCTGTAGGGCAAACCGACTTGAGAAATATCAAGGAACCCAGAACATTCTGTGCTCAGGGTTAAACTACATTACAAATTCCATTGTATAGCTTGAAATATGGGAATTTAGCTCATATCGTTTACCAATGACTTTTGCCCCAAGGGAAACATTCTCATGCATGAGTGGGAAAAACGTTTTATGGATAGCTTTCTGCTTTCCAAGTGCCGTCTGATGTCAGCTCTTTAGACTGTAGACGTGAGCAATACTTTTATTGTCATTGAGAGCGTCTGGAGGAACCATGTGGACTCTGTAATAATTTTTACAGCTCAGATGCTGTCACCGACGCAATAGCAAAGCACCGGCAGCCTCTGCCCCCTCAGGTATTCCTTTCCTTTTCCTTTTCTGGGATGCAATTATGTATTTCTAACTAATGCTTGGCTCTAGCGTTAAACGCTCCCTTCAGAACCAAAAGCAATAGCCAAGTGCATTATCTTTGATACCATATTTTAGTTTGCTATTATTAGAAAAACAGAAGTCCTTTATCACCGTGCATTTTAATATGTTTTAGTGTGAAACCTTGCAACATGGTTCACCAGAAGAAGATTTATTTCTCCCCGCTGGTTTCAAGAACATCTGGAGGATTTAAAACCCTGTTGGGAAGGTCTCTCCTTTTCGGAATAAACTTGGTTTTCTCTTTCAGGGCCCAGCATAACTCAGCTGCTGGAAATATTTTATCCCTCTAGTCAGCCTTCACAGCCTGTGATGTTCTCTGTCCGTAGGTTGAAGAAAAAGTCCCAGTCGGTGGATATTACTGCTCCAGGGTTCAACCCTTTGGCCGGTGCAGGGAAGCAAATGCCACAGGTCAGTAAGCCCCCGGCACCCAAGACACCCATCATTGAAGAAGAACAGAACACAGCCAACAACACAGCCAACACAGCCAACACCCCGAAGCATCCTTCCCGCCGGAGTGAGCTGAAGAGGTTCTACACAATCGGTGAGCAGCCGCTGTCTCCCGCACTTGCACGCCTGGAGTCTCTCTAGATAGTACTGTGCATGCCTGGGTCCGCCGGGACATGCTTCCTTCTTTATAGGATGTGCATGCCTTTCTGATGGTTTCTGTGGACATTCCCTGATAGGATCTGAACGTGGAGATGGAAAAATACTGAAAACCCTTCGTACCGTTCAATAAGAGGGCAGGCTGGAGGGCCTTCTGTATGTGGCCTAAGGGGAGTAAATGATATACAGACAGTCCTCTAGTTACATCACCATCTCCCATTTGTTTTTGTTTTTTTAAAAAAAGGTCCATTATTTCGATGTAGGTACATATGTGCTTTATGTTTTTTATTATGTATTTACCACAAGTCGAGGTCAGGAATTGCTATCTTTCTTTTACATTTTTGTTGCTCCTTTACTTCATTACTGCTGTGTGGGTGCTCCATGTGAGGGACACAGGTGCTTTATGTGGGTGGGTTCTGACTTACGGTGGAAATCGCCTTGCGTTGTGCCTTAGGAAGGCTCTCTGATGCAACCCAAGGACCTGCTGTGTCCGGTTTCAAAGTGTTTAAGCTGAGATGCTACCGTTTGCATTTATGCAGTTCTCCGGCCAAGCCCATTTTGGGATTTTAATCTTTGCTTTTTTCCCCTCCCGGCTCTGGAGTCGTGGACCCCATTCTGTCAGGATGTCAGCCTGTAACTAACAGAAAGGTGTTACTTTCTCAGCGAGAACAAACAACAGTGTAGGTCCGGATGGAGCTTGCACGGGACTTCACCTGGAAAGATTGAATCATACCGGAGCCCGTGTGGGAAAGGGTCTGGGGAAAGGGTCTTATGGGTAAATGTCCCTGCTGTCCCCGGTAGAACAATATCCTGTAATTCTGAACGTTCGTCTTTCATTGGAGTGTTATAGGTAATCCATCTACATGAGTTGAATGATCAATTCTTATGTACCAATATTTGTCCATCCTTCCTTTTTAAAGCAACAAAACCAATTTTCGGTGTCTTTGGTCTGTCTGAGACAAAAGTTGCTGTGTGGTAAAGGGTGATGCATAGAGGAGGTGAATCCACCGAGGAAGAGGAAGGGTGCTTTGGCCTTACATGCTATTTCATTTTGGAGAGATTTAATCATATCTAAAAGCCGCCGTAGCAGAGACTGTGTTTGAATGCATTTATGAAAGTTAAATCAAAGAGGTCATATTGTATTCGGTATCTACCACCCCTAGAGCTCCAGCGTGGGATGTTTGAACTTTTTTCTCAGATCTTTTAGAGTCCCTATTTAGAAGTGATCATTAGGAGATCAGGTTTCTAATTCTGATTCGCACACCAATTTTCTGTGTGATTGCAAGTCATCTTCCCGTGTCTTTGGGTTAAATTACTTCCCTTCAAGCTTGAAGAGACGCCTCTCCGTGGGTCTAATAGGATCTTCCTGTTCCATTCTGTACGCACCCACTCTTTCTCCATCTACTCTCCGGCTTCCTCTGCCCAGAGGAAGGTGTTTAAGTCTTATTTTTCCACAGACAGTGAGCATGATGCCTTTAAGGATGCCAATAGCCAACTGACAAGAACTGATCTAAGACAGTACAGGCAGGTGCATATTTCCATTTGTAGAGTTTATGATAGCAGATCTCTATGTATCAAAGAGAGATAAAAGAAAAGGACTTTTCCCTTAAAAGGCTTTTTTTTTTTTAAGGGAAAAGCCCATAAAGTTTATATAACTGCCTCGCTCCATTTTTCAGTGTCTTCTCCTCCCAGTCTTCAACATATCCACTACCTTCTATTGCTTTTCTGATTTATTTATTTGTTGCTTTTCTGATTTACTAATTGGCGAAGAAGACTCGGTATTTTTGTATTTGGGATATGGTATATCGTACAAACTCAGCGTTCTCTGAAGATGAGAAAAGGAAAAGGACTGAGCAGGTTGGCCACAAGAAATAGAGAATGATACCTAGAAAATAGAGAGCCCTGAGTTATTTTAAATAGCTCCACCGCTGGTGATTGGATTTGAAACAGTCTATGTCAACAGCGTGTCTGTTATGTTAGATTTGACATCTCCATTGTCAACTTGACTGTGCTTATGTAACCCTTCCACTAACTTGGATCTGGACACATTTTTAAGGCTGAAATGTTCACAGCCTTTTGAAAGATCTTTCACCCATTTTTGAAAGATCATTTCTCAAAACAAGTCTATTTTAGGATCCATTAGTAAAAGTATTATTTGTAATGAGCAGTAACAATGAAAATGACCACTATTGGCAATTCCATGTATATATCTTCTATCTGTTTCATTCTTCTGTCTCCATTCGCTCTCAAAACAACTCTGAGAGGTAGGTGTTGTACTCTTTACTTTTATAGATGAGAAGTAAAGCTGTAGAGAGGTTAAAGATGGGGATAGCAGACTCTGCACATGAAATTAACCTTCTCTTGTGACATTTTAGAGTCAGCCTTCTGTGTCAGTCAGCTGGATACCATCCCCCTCTGCACAGAGGTGAGCCAGAGGGGTTGCTGTAGCAATATAGTAGGGTAATATTTTACTGAAATTCCCAGATAATTTCACTTAAGGAAACCATGCCAACTAACCCATCCACCAGCCAATATGCCCTTTTATTGAAAGACCAGTGGCCCCGTGCACAAAATTTGTTCATGGCGGTGGGGAGTGGGGGCTGGAATCCCTCAGTCCGGCCTGCACCCTCTCCAATCTGGGACCCCTCGGGGATGTCCGACTGACTGCCAGTAAGTACAACACAGATGAGTAAGAGCCTATAATCTGATAAATAAAATTATTGGGAGGTACTATTTTGAAGTATTATTACATATTCCCATTTGTTTCTTCTTTTTCCTCTCTCCAAGATAAGTAGCTGGTTCTGCCTTAATTGTTAATGGAGAAAGATTCAGCAGAACATTCTGGATGGTGGCTACCTGGGTGTAGACATAGGTAAACATTTATTGAGCTCTACAATTGAGATTTCTGTATTTTACCTGGACATTTGGCTCTTGTGTTTGCATAAACATAAGCAGTGGCTTTTAACCCACAGGTTAGAATCATTCAGGGACACTTAACATTTACTGTTGGCTGGATAGTCTCCAAATCAGCAAAATCAGAATCTATGGAAATTGAACAGAATTAGAACACTAATTTCTGAAGGGGTAGACTTGTTGTTTGGAATATTTTACACACACACACACACACACACACACATGCTCCTCAAGTAATTCCTATGAACAGCTATCATTGAAAATCAACCCCCAAGAGAATTTAGAGTCCTTGTAAGGGGGCAGATTTCAAGCACATTAAATAGACAGTTGTGTTGCTAGAAACAGTAGGAAATGTGGGCCTTTCCTCATGCCCTACGGTAGCCTAAAAAGCCTCGCCCTGCCCGCTCTACCTACCCGGGTCCCTGATGGACCTGGACCTTATTGTTGGGGCCTGGCGCTACCTACCTTCTCTTCCTGGTCCCCTGAAGGAACGGGACTTTGCAGGTGGGCCCTTGTGCTGCACACCCCACCTCCCCAGACCACCAATGGATATGGACCCCGCTGTTGGGGCCTGGTGCTGCCTGCCCCGCCTCCCTGGGCTTCCCAATGGATCTGGATCCTGCGGTAGGGGCCTGGCACTGCCCCTGACTCCCCGGGTCCCCAATGGACCGGGACCCCGCAATTGGGGCCTCGCGCTGCCTGTCCTACCTGCATATGCAAATTTACCTGCCACCATCTTGGTTGGGTTAATTTGCATTTCACTCCTGATTGGCTGGTGGCTAACGGAAGTATGGTCAATTTACATGTTTGTCTATTATTAGGTAAGGTATTTTTGTGTCTCAATTTATGGTGCCCACAACTGAAAAAAACCTGGGAGCCCTCGTGTGGCCAAATAAAGTATTACATTTAAATTTACCAATGAAGTATAGTACTATATTTACTATAGGTGAAATACTATATTTCAATTAAAGCAATGATTCTGGGGATTGAAACTTTTTCAAACAAAAACTAATAAAATATAAAGAAAACAGCAGGAAACGTGGGCCTTTCTTCATGCCCTACAGCATGAGGGGTTATTTACTGGCTGAGTGGTCATGGTAGATTTTCTAGAAATTTTTCTTTCTTTCTTTCTTTCTTTCTTTCTTTCTTTCTTTCTTTCTTTCTTCTTTCTTTCTCTCTTTCTTTTTTTAATCTCAACTTTTATCTTTCATGAACCTATGTATAAAATCTGTTTCCTGTGAGAGAATTCTAGGAAAGAGAAATTATAGGTTCCTTGTATAGATAATAGATTCTGGTTCTTAATTATTTTCCATAACAGAAAAAATGCTAATACCATAGTGAAAAATAGCACGACATAAAGTAATTACTTTTCAATGAGAATAACCCATTTTACAAGAAGTATAATGAAATTTCATTGCATTTTTAATAAGGTGGAAAGCTATTCTCTATTTGTATGAAATATATTAATCTTCAGGTAAATAGAAAGGAAAGGAATCACCATACCAGGACTGTGGCAAACAATCCACATAGGGACATGGTCTCAGTTCTCTGCTCAGGGTACTAGGAGGCCGAAATAAGGTGTCAGCTGAGTTGAGTTCCCATCTGGAGGATCACCTAGAGCAGTGGTCGGCAAACTGCGGCTTGCGAGCCACATGCGGCTCTTTGGCCCCTTGAGTTTTTAGCCAAGGCCAGCTTAAGAGTACCCTAATTAAGTTAATAACAATGTATCTACCTATATAGTTTTAAGTTTAAAAAATTTGGCTCTCAAAAAAGAAATTTCAATCGCTGTACTGTTGATATTTGGCTCTGTTGATTTATGAGTTTGCCAACCACTGACCTACAGGAAACATAGGCTTCTGAGCTCTTTCTTCTTGTTGGTGGAATTTGGTTGTAGACCTGAGAGCTCCATTTCCTTGCTGGTTGTCAGCTGGGGCCACTCCTAGTCTTCAGAGGCCACTCTCTTGCCTGCCCATGTGGCCTCCTCCATCCTCAAGCCAGTAGCTGTGTCCCATGAGTCTCCGACTTACTCTCCCCGAGCTGGCCAAGGAAATCTCTGGAAGAGCTTTGTGTAAATCCGTCAGGGTCGCCTAGTTTACACAACATACCCACTGTATACACATTCAACTACATAGCTCAAACAGGATTTCCTTAAAACATTTCCCTGACTATCTGTTCTGATCATTTCTATTCCACCCTATTTCATTTCATTTCATTTCATTTCATTTCATTTCATTTCATTTCATTTCATTTCATTTCATTTCATTTCATTTCATTTCATTAATGCTCACTGGAGGATATGCTTATTTACTTTAGAGGAGAGGAAACGAGGGATGGGGAAAGAGAGGAATGTTGATGAGCTGCTTTTCATATGACCCCCAACTGGGGATGGGTCCCACAACCTGAGTTAGTGCCCTGACTGAGAATCAAACCCACAACTCTTTAGTGTATGGATGACACTCCAACCAACTGAGTCACACTGGCCAAATGCAGGCTCAACTCACTAAATTGATTGCATGGTCCATTAATGGGTTGAAAACCACTGGACTAGATATTTGAAGTCCTTCCGATTCTTAAAATTCTATTATTTAAAAAATAAAAGTATTTCCCCGGTATTTAGTACAGTGTGGCATACATAGTAAATGCTAAGTAAATGTTGGGGGTGAGAAAGGGGTGCTGGTGGAGGTTGGGGTGATGAACCTGCCCTTCTCAGTGGAGGATGAAAGGAGAGAATCTGCTAAGAGTTCCGTTTAAGGAAGATCTTTGGCAGCCTTGGGGCTTTAGAGAGAAGCATTGGAGCACAGGGAATAAGAGAATAAGAGCACAACTCTGGTATGTGCAAGAGAAGAGAAGAGAAGAGAAGAGAAGAAGAGAGGAGAGGAGAGGAGAGGAGAGGAGAGGAGAGGAGAGGAGAGGAGAGGAGAAGAGAAGAGAAGAGAAGAGAAGAGAAGAGAAGAGAAGAGAAGAGAAGAGAAGAGAAGAGAAGAGAAGAGAAGAGAAGAGGAGGAGTAAATGTAATTCCATGGAAATCCCCTCAATGAGCTGTCAATAATCTGATTTTATAGGGGAGGGGTGGGGAGGGGAGGGGAAGGAAGGGAAAAGGAAAAAAATTAATTATTTAAATGCTCTCTGCCAAGTTCATGGAAGAAGCAGAAAAGGGGGAACTTTGCCTTTCCAGGTTCCTGGTTCAGCAGGGCTTCCAAACACATCCAATAAGAGACTCCCTGGCTAGCAAGTGTCTGACTAATGGTTCTGGAACTTACCTTCAGTTGAAATCTCTCCCTCTCGGGTCCTCACCTTATCATGTGAATGGACAGCCCGCTCTCCCCTTTCCTTCCCCCGTTTGTCCTCATGAATCAGTCTCCCTTTTCACATTTATATTAATCTTACTCTAGCACCTTCTCTTTGTAAGACACCAGCTTACAGGATGAGTCAGTCAGTGTTCTTTACACAGTAATTTGCAGTTATGTTCGGATGAACGAATTCTGGGTTTATTTGGGGCATAATGTAAAACTCACGCTTTTCGCATATAAAAAATATGTTCATTCATATCGGTTCTGTCAGCTTTGACTTCTGCCTTGAATAGTGTTAGGATTCAAGCTTCCCTCAGACCTACCTGGCCACACCTTCTCCCAGCTGGGCCATGTGAATAGATTGCAAAGCATTTGAGCATATACTTTGTCAGTTTTCTTAGGTGATAACAAATTGAATTCATTGAAGTCAGTGAATGTTTCAGTGACATTCCTAACAGGTATGTGGAATATATGTTATGGCCACCATGTAGCATCTTGTAGAATTAAGTTCCTAGAAGTTGAATGAGTTATTCATGATCAGCCCATGAACAGTGGCAAAATCAGGGAAAAGGTTCTGAGTAAATGATGACTTAATAGCAAAGAGTTCATCCCCTCCACGTTTTCAGGTCAAGTTCTCTTCTCCAAAACAGGAACAAAAACGAAAGCAGATTATTGACAGAGCGCTCAGTGAGGGGTCTCCCAAGGGGTAGCACGTCATGGATGGTGAAACAGATCCCTTAGGAAAAAAATAACGGGTTTCCCATGGAATTACATTTGCCCAGTAAAAGTAACTGTCCTTTCGTCCTTTCCTTCTTTCTTCCTCTCTCCATCCCTCCCTGCCTCCTTCTATTCTGTCTTCCTCACTCTCCTTTCCTTCCCTGCTTTCTTTCTCCTTTTCTCCTTCCTTGTGTTAAAATGAATTGACTTGTATAAAATGATGGCATAGCAAATGTATTGGTTGGGTAGACTGTGTGTGTGTGCATGCGTGTGTGTGCGCGCGCGCACACACACACACACACACACACACACACTTCTTTCTCTTTTGCTTTTTTTACTTTTTTTATTATTACTTTCAGGCATACAACATGATGATTGTACATTTAAAAAGCTTACAATGTGACCAGCACAGATGGTAGATTTGTTATAAGATTTGTGTTTATTTTTTAAATCCCCTGACTTATCAAAATTAAGTTGGGAAATGTTCCCAACATATTCTGTTCCAATGTTACTGCTGTGGGAAATTATCAAATGAGAAATGCAAAGATCCGACCTTTGTCCTGCTTTAGTATAGAATGCCTTCAACCTCCCAATCTTTTTTTATTTTTCTCAATGTCTCCCCATTCACAATACAGACCAGGCAAAGAGCCTGAGCTGAGGTGTATATGGGGTAGGTTTACTCTGCCTCCTATTTCTGTATCAACCTCCCAATCTTAATGAAGCCAGTCATGTACAGACTTATATCTTATGAACTCCAGGAAGCATATAGATCAAAAAAGAGCCTATAATACTAGGAATTTTTCTGAGTAGTTGGTGAACTTAAAACAGTAATGATTAGTTTGGAAACTTTAAAAAGAGAAAAAACAAGATGCACATCTAACGTCTTTTAAATGGCAGTATAGCAGGCGTTTAAAAATATCATCACATCATAACTGGGGTGCCTCTCATTTTGAAGGCAGACTTTTTAATTATAAGATGAAAAAAGATCAATCCTAAAGTGAAAATACTGTCAGAGGAGAGGGGAAAAAAAAAAGAAAAGACTGATCTTGCTGGAGGCTTCACATTCTACAGCGTGAAACTAGGTCACCACTCACCAGAACCTTCTTCAAGAAGATTCTTCCCGTGGAAGCAGGCAGTCTGTGATTTAATCAGCATGACCACCTCGGCATACAGATCACTGCCTATAAACATGGAGTGGAAATGGACAGCTGCTCTCAGGGTTCAAGTCAAATTATGTTCTTGAGAAAAATAACTTTGTTTTGAAGTTTGTGCTGACAGATTGATTTCTTCTATTTTTTCTGGGTCACAGGAACTTTTAGGGAAAGTTTTTCCATGGCTGAGGTCCTTGTTAGGTGTGGAATCGAATTGCCTAAGTGAATGTGGCTTTTTCCACACATTTTAACGACAGGTGCATGTGTACAAATGCCATTTCTTTTCTTTTTTATGCGCTTTGCATAAGAATGTATGATTTTTCTTAAGATAGTAAATCCGAAGATAATAAGAAATCAAGCCTAACTTTCTGTTCATTTGTACAATAAGCAGATCTTGCTAAATATAGGTGTCTGGCAGGGGGGATATGTAATTGGGATATATATGTGTGTGTGTGTGTGTGTGTGTGTGTGTGTGTGTGTGTGTGTGTGTATTAAAACGTACTATAAAACATGAGGTCTAGGAAAACCCATAGGCAGAAACCCATTCTCAACTCTGGAATAAACATAAAACCTTTATTTATTTTCCAGAAAAAAATAGATATTTTTTTTACTAAACATTTATAGTATTACAATCACTCTGACCTGCTGCCAGAGACAAAGTCCAGGCCAGGCCATCTGGTCAACTCCATCTCTCATAGTCCCCACCACCGCTGGAGACTGTATACTTTACTAAGCACAGTAGGTATATGCAGAAGGAAGAAAAATGTTCATTTGATACCCACCCAGGTAGACTGGGAACGTGCTGGGTAAACTAGCTTGCCAAGTCCAATTTCACAGGGGTCACACTGTATTTTGTACATTCACCTTGTCCCATGCTGCTCTAATTCTGGGGTTGCTCTCTGGGAGAGGTAATCAGCCCAGAATCAAGAAACACACAGCCTCATCACGACCATGAGAAATGGATTAAGAAATGTCAGTAACCCTGAGGATTTCCTGAGCAGCCCGTGCTGGTTTGACGTTCGAGTTGCACTATAATAGTCTTATAACATATTAAAAATAAATTATATCTGTCAATTTTCTTAACACGTTCTAAAACACCTAATGAAACCTCTACTGGTTAAAATTGTGGGATAATTAAAATGGTGGAGAAATAATCACAATCCTGTTTGAAATTGCTAAGTTCCTGTTAAAATATGTCCTTTGGCTGTGGCAGGGATCAAAAGTCCCCTCTCCCCCTTCCCTCAGCACATGTAGGAATGTTCCTTGTCGCTGACCTCTGGCTTAGGGAAGAAAAGAGTATTATTATTTTCAACTTTAGTGTTTTTCAATTATGATTGAAATTCAATATTATATTAGCTTCTGGTGTATAGCATAGTGTTTAGACATTTATATCACTTATGAAGTGACCCTCCCATAAGTCTAGCACCCACCTGGCACCATACATCTTTATTACAATAGTATTGACTCTACTACCTCTGCTATACTTTATATCCTTGGCACTGTTTTGTAATTGCCAATTTGTATTTCTTAATCCCTTCATTGTAAGAATAGTTTATTTTGAAATACCTACTTTATTTTAAACATTTAATGATAGAATAAATGGCAGTTTAAACAGTGAGATAATATGTCCAAATTTCCCCAGTATCTTTATTTTTTAGGGAATATGAATTTGAAGAGCTTCTAGGATCTTGCACTCACTCAGAAATAAAACATGGTGCCTCCTGATTATTTTTTAAATTGGCTTTTCTTCCCAATTCATACTGAAGATATTTCTTTACACATTAAAAAAAAAATCGCTGAAACCAGTTTGGCTGAATGGATAGAGCATCGGCCTGTGGACTGAAAGGTCCCAGGTTCAATTCTGGTCAAGGGCATGGATCTTGGTTGCAGGCACTTCCCCAGTAGGGGGCTGGAGGAGGCGGCTGATCGATGTCTCTCATCAATGTTTCTAACTCTCTCTCCCTCTTCCTTCCTCTCTGTAAAAAATCAATAAAATATATTTAAAAAAAGAAGTCACACACACCTTTAGGATGTATGCTCCTCAATGAAATATGGACCATGATCACAACTCTGATGAAAGATTTTTGAGAAAAATGTAAAAATAATTACAAGCCAGGCACAGTTGCGGGGAATGCTTTTGTTGCTTTTTCTACCAGACAGTTAATTATTTTGAGTAACGCAGTTATTAAGGTCTCAGCGGCCATTTGTAACACACTCACTGAAAACGATGTGCTCATCTATGCTAGTAAGATTATTGTGAGTTCTTTAAAATTTCATTAATTTAGTGCTGGCCTGTTTGGCTCTGGTTGAGTGTCCTCCCTGACACCAAAAAGTCACCAGTCGATTCCCGGTCAGGGCACATTCCCAGATTGCAGGTTTCGTCCCCAGGGTCAGAGCATGTATGAGAGGCAACTAATGTTTTTCTTTCACATCAATGTTTCTCTCCCTTGCCCTCTCCCTTCCTTTCTAAAATAATAATTAAAAAAAACACATTTAAAACATTTTTTTCACTAATTCAAACTTTGTAAACATCTAAACAAACTATGAGATAAAACCAGTTTTGTGGTAATACAATCCAGGAGTAAAAAGCTAAGTGGACTTATAATGGAAACATGACATCAGAATACAAAAAAATGTTATGTTCAGCAAGTTAGCTTAACAAACAGCTTTTTAGTAGGCAAAAGTACCTACTAAGAAGGAATGAGCCGGCTTTAAAGTCATGTTATCTATTAGTTAAGCAATTTCATGTTACCATGGATGTTTGAAAATGGTAAAGTTAATAACTTCAAGATATTATACAAATGTCTGTTAATTTAGATGGATGTTTTCTGGAGGGGAAAGTCCATATTATATTATCTGTATAATCATAGCCAACAAACCTTAGCATATAATTTCCGCCATTCTGTTTGGTCATTTATTTGGTGAGCCTCTTGCATAAATTGGAACTTTAATTATTCTGGTACCTCCTGTCTTACAGAAAGAACTGCTATGCACTGAGTTTTAAGTAACTTTGTAATATTTAAAAACATTGTGATTAAGTATATGGAGGATAAGCTATCAGAGAAATTGCAAGACTTTAAACAGTGTCTGCCTACATTACAATATTTTCTGTTGCCTAAGATTTCACTCAAGGATTTTATTTTGTTATTTAAATTTTAATTCAGTGATGGGAAGAATATTGATTTCCTCTCATAGTTCTGTGAGCTAGAGGGGGAAAATTATCAGTATTATATTGGAGATAAAGTATTATAGATTGAACACAAAAAGTTGAACTTTGTGACTGTTTATTGAGTGTCTCATAGACAGATTCAAAGCATTTTCTTTCCAAATAGGTAGTTTTAGTGTCTTTGAGGTATTTTTCAAGTACTATTTCAAGTGAGTCAAGATATAGCCAATGCAAGCCTTAACCAGTTTGTCTCAGTGGATAGAGCATTAGCCTGTAGACTCAAGCGTCCCAGTTTCAGTTCCGGTCAAGGGTATGTATCTTGGTTGCTGGCACATACCCAGTAGGGAGTGTGAGGGAGGCAGCTGTTGATAGATGTTTCTCTCTCATCGATGTTTCTAGTTCTCTATCCCTCTCCCTTCCTCTCTGTAAAAAAATCAACAAAATATGTTTTTTTAAAAAGATATAGACAATGCAACAGAATAATATTTACTCTAAAGAAAGGGTACCTCTCTTTGGGGCTACAGTGTTTCACTTCCTGCTTTAGGCAATTCTTTCAAATTATAGATCTTTTGTGATATGAGAAACATTCTTTCAAATAAACATAGGGTGAGTGGGATGAGATGGGGATAGCCAAAAAGATGCATTTAAATAAAGAAGGGGCATATAAATAATAAGTTCCTCTCTCCATACTCTGATTTATTTTCACCTCCTCTCCTATATATACATCTCCAAACCACAATTTAATGGGCTGCTTTAAGAATGCCCATTAATTCATTGAGTAAATTATTGGCGACCATTGACAATAGCCAGTAGTTGGAGATGAAGCTTGAGAAAAATGGAAGTCCAGATAATGGAAGTCTTGTGTTCCATGCTAGTGATTGGGATGTAATCTTGACACCTTGGGAATTGCTGCAGCGTTTTATTTAGGGGAATGCCTTGATAAGGTTACTCAAGAGAGATGATTTGAGCATTAATATGGAGAATGAGTCGGGATATATGCCTAGAGAAAGAAAAGTATTTTAGATAGGCTATGCAAGGTCTAAATAGATAGTATGTTGTACTGTTTAAAAGCTTTGGCTCTGCTATTACAAAGACTAGGATTTGGATCTTATCTGAGCCATTCATAGCTCTGTGACTTTGGACACATTATGTAACTTCTCTGAATTTCTGATTTTCATTTGGGAAGTGAGAATATTACACTGTACCACTTAGGTTTTTAATAGAGTTTATATGAGATGTTGTGTCAAATTGCTTAAGAGATACTGGCACAAGAGATAAGGATACAGTACATGTTAAATAAAAAGCAAAGTATCGATATAATATTAGTGAAGAGTGAGAAGAGCCTAGACCTGGTCTGCAAACTGTGGCTCGTGAGCCACATGCGACTCTTTGACCCCTTGAGAGTGGCTCTTCCACAAAATACCATGGCCTGGGTGAGTCTATTTTGAAGAAGTGGTGTTAGAAGAAATTTAAGTTTAAAAAATTTGGCTCTCAAAAAAAATTTCAGTCGTTGTACTGTTGACATTTGGCTCTGTTGACTAATGAGTTTGCCAATCACTGGCCTAGACTAAGGCAGAGGCTGTATGACAAAATAAAATTACAGAGTGATGATGGACATAAATCTAGATGAATTGGTGACCAACAGACAATAAAGAAGAGAGAAGATATTTTAGTTGGCGCTACGATTTCAGGTTTTAAATTCTTGAAACAATAGCTAACATTTTGCAATTAAGAAGATAGAGTTAAAAAAAAAAAAGAATAAATTATAGAGCCAGAAATGGGAAGAAAACATATCATAATCAACAGGAACTGAAGCCATGGCCTTTTGAGCTCTGGCCCAGAAATAGGGCCCAGTTCCAGCAGAATGAATGGGATGAAGGACACCATGAGCTGTCACAGCCACAGGGAGTCTAAGAGAAAGGCAGGATCCTGAATGGGATCCTGGCATAGAAAACAGACATCAGGTCAAAACCAGTTTGGCTCAGTGGATAGAGCGTCGGCTGAAAGGTTCCAGGTTCAATTCCGGTCCGGGGCATGTATCCTGGTTGCGGGCATATCCCCAGTAGGGGGCCATGCAGGAGGGGGCTGATCTATGTATCTCTCTCATCGATGTTTCTAACTCTCTATCCCTCTCCTTTTCTCTCTGTAAAAAAAGCAATAAAAATATAAAACAAAAAAAAATATTAAGAAAAAAGACATCAGGTAGTCCAACCGGCATGGCTCAGTGATTGAGCATCAATCTATGAACCAGCTCAAGGTCACAGCTTGATTCCCGGCCAGGGCACATGGCCGGGTTGTGGGCTTGATTTCCAGTAAGGGGTGTGCAGGAGGCAGCTGATCAATGATTTTCTCTCATCATTGATGTTTCTATCTCTCTCTCTCTCTCCCTTCCTCTCTGAAATCAATTTAAAAATATATGAACACAAAAGACAAAGGCCAGCAGGTAAAAAGTAAGGAAATTAGGATGAAGTATGGGGTTTAGTTCATAGTAATGTATCAATATTTGATTGTTAATGATAAACATATTGTAACATTTAATGTAGGATGTTAATGATAGGGGAAACTGGGTGTGCAGTGTATGAGCACTCTCTGTGTGTAGCAATATTTTTTGCTATATCTCAAAACTGTTTTCAGGAAAAGTTTGTTTTAAATTTTTAATAAAAGGGCACTAGACATGGTGGAAAAATGCAGCCCCATTCACTTCTTTGAACATAGAGCTAAGCCAAGATTCCTAACCATGAGAGGAAACTGCCAAAAGCTGTGGTTGCTCTCCATGCAACGTTGTGCCTCATGTTAAGCTTCAGAAGACAGAGGAAACAGGCTACACCTAGGAGAAGCCACCCTCTCATTCCCTAGCTCAGTGGTCGGCAAGCTAAATATCACCAGTACAATGATTGATATTTCTTTTGAGAACCAAATTTTTTAAACTTAAACTTCTTCTAACGCCACTTCTTCAAAATTGACTGGCCCAGGCCGTGGTATTTTGTGGAAGAGCCCCACTCAAGGGGCCAAAGAGCTGCATGTGGCTTGTGAGCCATGGTTTGCCGACCACTGCCCTATCTGAATCTATTTGTTACCCCCTAGTAGCAGCACATGCCATGAGCCACCATATAAAATCTTGTTCTGCCTTGTCCTGGAATGCATGTCTCAGGGAATAAGTAGAGTTAAGAAAAAATGGCTAGATGGAAAGAGAAGATTAAAAAAAAAAAAAGGACAAAAACCTAATAAAACTTCCTATCAAGAATAGCCTACAACTAAAATTTAAGCACATGAGGAAAACTAAAACTGAGCGAGCCAACAACGACAACAAAAAATCAGTGAGGAAATGACTCCTGATAAAAAAAAATATATATATATATATATATTTACTTTTAAATTACTTTATGGTCATGTGATTTTGATCTTTTATTTTGTTCATGGTCATATCAATACATGCAGAAAAGGCATTTGATAAAACCCAGCACCCATTTATGATAAAAACTCAGGAAAGTAGGAATACAGGAAACAATAAAGGCCAAATGTGACAAACCCACAGCTAGCATCATACTCCAGGGGCAAACACTACAAACATTTTCCTTAAGATCAGGAACAAGACAGAGATGTCCTCTTTCACCACTCTTCTTCAACATAGTTCTGGAAGTCCTCGCCACAGCAATCAGACAAGAAGAAATAAAAGGCATCCAAATTGGAAAGGAAGAAGTAAAACTCTTATTATTTGCAAAATACATGATACTGTATATAGAGACGCTAAAGATTCCACCAAAAACCTACATCCTTACCTACTCTTGTTATTTATTGTCTTGTTAGAATTGAGAGTTCTGAGATGATATCTCATTATGGTTTTGTTTTGCATTTCCTAAATGATTATTGATGTTGAGTATCTTTTCATGTACCAATGGGCCATCTGTATGTCTTTTAAAAAATGTCCACTCACGCATATATATAATTATGTCATTAGCAAATAGTGATGGTTTTTCTTCCTACTTTCCTATTTGGATGCCTTTTTATTTCTTCTTCTTGTCTGATTGCTGTAGCTAAGATTTCTGATTCTATGGTGAGAAGGGGCTTCCTTGCCTTGTCCCTCTCTTAAATAAAAAAATTCATCTTTTTATCATTTAGTATGTTGTGGGCTGTGGCTTTGTCAGATATGGCCTTTATTATTTTCAGATATATTCCCACTATGTCCATTTTATTGAATATTTTAATCATGAATGGATATTGAACTTTATCAAATGCCTTTTCGACATCTATTGTGATGACCATGTGATGATCATCTTTTGGTTTTGTTGATGTGGTGTATCACATTGATTGACGTGCAGATATTGAACTATTCTTGCATTCCTGGAATAAACCCCATTTGATCGTGGTGTGTGATCCTGTTAATGTATTGCTGAATCAAGTTTGCAAATGTTTTGTTGAGGATTTTTGCATGTATGTTCATCAGGAATATTGGTCTGGAATTTTCATTTTCTGTAGTGTCTTTGTTTAGCTTTGATACCAGAGTAATAATGGCTTCATAGAATTTGTTCAGGAGCATTCCTTCCTGTTCAGTGTTTTGAAATGCTGTAAGAAAAGGTTTTGTTCTTTTTTTTTTTTTTCCAAATGTTTAGTAGAATTGCCTGCAAAGTGTCTGGTCGTGGACTTTTGTTTGTTGGGAGTGAGGAGGGGAATGTTTTTTATCCAAAGAAAGTGGCTGCTCTTTGGTTTCCTTCTTCGGTCATCACCAGTGATCTAAGGATACTAGAGTAATGAGGTCTGTCGGGAGAACTGGGATGAGCTGGGATTGATGTCTAAGTATCATGTCAGAACAGTTTTGATTTTAAAGGCAAATGGTTTTTATCTGATTTAGAGAAAAGCTGCCGATGAATCTCATCACATTTTTCTAGTACTGAATCAGTATGCATGAGTCTCTCCTGTTAGCGTAAATCACACTTGTGATTCATTCTGTCTAAACGCCCTCTTTAACTCAGAGTCACACCACATCACATGGGCTGGGAACTTTTTCCTACATAATTTTAGGATTTGTGGAAAACTTCAGGATGATCAGCTGACAGCGAATGACAGCGTCTAAAGGCAGTGCCACGATACACAATCTGGACAGGCAAAAGGCTCGGCTTCACTTTACTTTTTTTCATCAGGACTCAGAGGGGAAAGTTTTCATGCCTTAAAATTTTTCCTGGCTGGCTGGTGTGGATCACTGGATTGAGTGTCATTCCATGGACCAAGAGGACACTGGTTTGATTCCTGGTCAGCATACAAGTCCAGGATGTGGGTCTCAGTCCCCAGAAGGGAGTATGCAGGAGGCAATTAATCAGTATTTCTCTCATCGATGTCTCTCTCTCTCTCTCTCTTCCTTCCTCTCTCTCTAAAATTATACACTGAGTGGCCAGATTATTATGATCTCTGAACACATAATAATCTGGCCACTCAGTGTATATCTTATATAATAAAAGACTAATATGCAATTTGTCCCCTTGACCAGAGTTTGACCAACAGGCAGGCTGGCCAACCGCCCATGTCCCCTCCCCCTGGCCAGGCTGGCCAGACCCCACCCATGCACAAATTTATGCACTAGGCCTCTAATATATATATGTGTATACACACACACACACACACACACACACACACACACAGAGTGGCCAGATTATTATGCATTCAGAGATCATAATAATCTGGCCAATCAGTGTATGTATATGTGTGTATATATATGTATGTATATGTACATATATGTATATATACACACACACATATATATATATACACACACACATACACATACACACATACACATACACACACACATTAAAACTATTCTAAAGAAATGCTTTCTAAATATTAGTGTGCATTAGAGATCGTATGAAAAATGCAGGTGCTGGCTCAGACGGCCTGGGCTGGGGCTCACGGTTTTGCATTTGTAACAAGATTTCAGGGGATGCCTTTGCTGCTGGTCCATGAGTGGCAAAGCCAGTCTGAAGCACCTGCAGCCTTTCTTTATTTGGCAACACATATAACCTATTGTTAGTATGTGGGCCCAAGTTACCATTCTGGACCAAAGATTTATCATTAACACCTTTCTTGAAACTGCTTACTTCCAGCCCTTGATACCCATGGAACAGGAAACCCTCGGGATAAGAATGAGAATATGGATATTATCTCACACATATACATTGTTTTATTACTATAAAAAGTGAAAATTACCATATGGTTTAAAGAGAGAAAACTGTTTTGGTCAGTTGGGAGCATTTCAGACATGTTAGCAGTTTCTGAGTTCAGGGTATGAGCTGTGATAGTAGAGTGTAGTTTCCTGCAGAGCAGTAGAAACAAAATAGACTTGTTCTGACACAAAATAGACATGTCAGAATTTAGCAGTGCACTGGCTATGTTAGCACTGCCATTCACAACCTGTGTTGATAAAGTTTTTTGGTCATTTTTTTTTCAACTATTCAATGGGAATAAAAGGACTTTCTTCATAGAGTTTTGTTTTTGTTTTTAGTTTTAAATAAGAAAATAAAAGCTCTTAGTACTTTCTATGGCTAGTAAAAACAACAAATATTTGCTACTTTTTATAGAAGGAGGATAAAATGGAGAGAAGTCAATGGAGAAATAATAGCTAGTCAGTCTTACCTTGGGAGAAACGCATTCTTTTCAAGTTTTTAATGTCTATATTTATTTATTTTTGTCCTGAAAGCATAGTGAGGTTTCTGGATCAGAGGTATTATTACCTACAGCAATGACTTTTTAGCCAATGTGCCACAAGAATTTGTTTTTTTAATCATCACCCGAGGATATATTTTTCTTTATTGAAAGAGAGCAAAGAGAGAGAGAGAAAGAAAGAAATCAATGTGAGAAGCATCGTCAATCAGCTTCCTCTTGTACTCACCCCAGGAAGGGATCAAACCCACAACCTAGGGGTATGTACCCCGACCAGGAATCAAACCCTCAGCCTTTTAGTCTCTCTGATGACATTCCAACCAACTGAGCCACACAGGTCAGGGCTGTGTCATAGAATTTTTAAAAACATACGACAGCTGACTACTTAGTCAAGGGCACTGACCTTTTTTTCCCCTTAGGTTGTCAATTAAAAATATGACAGCAGCCAACACAACAGCCATCCAGTGTGAATGAATGGAAATTTTGCCTTTTTTTTTTTTTTTTT